>JASDQU011102794.1:30542-45533 GCA_032191745.1 Picea mariana
TGACAGCTTGCTGTCCTAAAACAGCAGAAAGAGGACAGCAAACAGTTGAAACTTAGAGCCATCCTAAGGTCAAGGACAGACCTTAGATGGCAGCCTCATAGGACCTCAGAAATTTCAACACCTAACACTCACTTGTGACTCGTCCCGAGTCACTCTAATCTGGGCAACTCTGCTTCGAAGGCCTCGAGCTTGGCTCGAGCTGCCTCAACTTACTGTTTCACCAAGACCTCCTGCTCGGCGAACTCCTGAATGATTTTCTCGATGACAGGTCCTTCCAAGCGTTGTTCTATTGTGTTGACCACTTGTTCCAGTTGTGCACCTTGTCCTTCGATCTCCTCAAAAAGTGTGCAGGCTTCGTCCTGTATCGACTGAAGTCTCTGGGTCACTTCCATGACTTTACTTTGGATGGCATGGACCTGCTGCTAAACTGCACGTTGTTCTTGTAACCTTTTCATCTTCTCAACCGCTGACAGTAGCTTCAACTGTGCCTGTACTGTCGCTACTTGTTGCTTGGCTTCCTGGAGCTGTGACTCCAATGTCCTTAGTTCTGGGTCCTCTGCAAGGCACTCATAGGTCTGTGCACTTCAATTGTTGAGTTGTTTGCATTCTAAGGCCAATGCCTTAATTCTTCCGACTACGCTCCGGGCAGTTTCTTCCCTGTGATCTCGCACTTCCTGCGGAGTGCTCGGCACTGCTTGCAATTCTAGCTCTGCTACTCTTGCTTGGAGTTGCTGAATGTCTTCAGCGAGCTTTCCCACTTGGCTCTCAGTTGTTTCCTCTTTCATCTGTGCCAGGCTCGACACAGAGTGAAGTGCTCTAGCGACTGCTTCTTTAACTCCAATCTGCTCCGCGAGCAGCTGTTCTTTTTCTTTCTGGAGCTGCTCTCTGTCCTCTGCAAACTTCGCCTGGAGGTCGTCTTTCTCTTGCTGCACAACCCGATGTTGCTCTAGGGCTTCCTCCTTTGCTTGCTTCAATGCCTCTGTGGCCTACTCTTTTTCTTCATGGACCCGACGAAGGCGAGCCTCTATCGCACATCTGCTATTCTACGTAGCTGGGCAGGCTCATCTCCTACTTCTATGCCCCTTGACGACAATGGCGTAGTAGACACTGCACGGCTCGAATAAAGAGCCTGTTGTACCCCTTTGAGCTCCACCTAGATCCTGTCATACATTGTCTCCTGTTTGGCTTCGCTTCGCTGCAAAATGTCCTCAGAAGTATCTGATACAGCTGCGATGATGAGGTCAATATCATCCACCGCAAGTATAGTCTGTACATGGGGCTTATTGGCGCGTGACTTCTTCCGCACTGAGGGTTTCTTTGAAGAAACCTTTCTTTTCTTAGATGTCTCTGTCTCCACAAGGGGATCTTTAGGTGGTGTTACTTCGCCCTGTTCCTGCTTGTCTTCTTCCCCTTCGTCCTCTTCTTTGTCTACTTCGTCACCTCCTCCCCCTTCAAGTGAATCTAGTGTAGTCTCCTCTGATGCGCTGTGCATTTCTTGTACTTCTTCCTTCTTCCTCTTGCTGCTGTTGAGTCCATCATACTCTTCTCGAATGACCATAGAACTTCTGATCAGGACGCCTCCAACGGTCATATTGCTTCGTCGTGGCGAAGTGCCAGTCTGCGTTGTTCTTCTATCCCGATGAGGTTCAAGTTTTGCAAGCCTTCCTTCTGCGAAGTCCTCTCTGGAACCTCCTGCAATTTTTCTAGCTTTGCTTTCTTCTTACTGAGTTTTCTTGCTTTCTTTCCTGTGGTATGCGTCTCTGGATTCCTCTTTCCATTATTGTTCTTATCTTCTCTTAGCATAGTAACTTCGCACTGTTGAGGGTCTTTCACAGGGTTCGAGGGTAATACTTTTTCTCTTACTGTTTCTAGAGTAGGTGCTCTTCCCTTCTGCATGTATAAGCTCTTTAAGCCTTCTTGCGTTCTTTCAACTTCAGCAGCCAGGACTCTGGCCCTTAGTAGCTTTGAATTGTCCTCCTGTTCTTCTATTAAGCGCGCTATTCTCCTAGCCATGAAATCTCTTAATTCTTGTTTTTTCTGTTCTATAGCTTCCTCTTCTTCTTTCCTTCGGATATGATCTTTCTCAATCCAAGTCTTTCCTAATAACAGTGCAAAAGGGGCGTTGTTCTCAACAAACTTAATGACCTCGAATTCTTCTTCTGTCGATGTTCCATGAGCACTCATAGGAACATGAGTAAGTCTTCCACATAGGGTTATCAGCTTTCCTTTAAACAATCCTATTCCTCCCAATGAAGGAACCATAGCAGGCTTTCCTAAAATTTCCCAAGTACTTTCTGTCATGTTATTAACCTGTGTTTCTGCGTCTAATACACAGTCTGTGTCGAAGTCTCCTATTCTTGTTTCTACGCACTCTTTCTCTTTTAAGATCTCTGATAAACTGATGTTTCTGTGACCATTCAGTGTTTCTTTCATCTGCAATAATATAGCCTCTGATTATTTCTAGTTCTTTGGCATATTCTTAGTCTCTTGACCTTCCTCATGGTTTTCTTGTTTCATGTTCATCTTCTCAACTTTAGCAATCATTCTAGGGCAATCTAAAACTCCATGTCCAGTAGCTTTACAACAAAGGCAAATAGGACCTCTACCAAGGCATTCCTTAGCAAGATGTCTCGGTCTTCTGCAATTATAACATAATGTAAATCCTCTCTTTCTCTTAAACGATCCCCAACCTTTCTTGTACTGCGCAACGGGATCACAGTGATGGACCTGCAAAAAAATTTGTCTAAGATCCTGCATCCACTTGTTAGTCCAAAAATTCTTTCTAGGCATAGAAATAACATATCTTTCATTATTTCTATCAGATCTATTCATAGCATATCTTCTTTCTTCGAGTTGTGCCCTAGTTTTCAGACTAGGACGAAATCTATCAAACATACCTAGATTCATACTTTCGAAGCAAAAATTTCCAATTATCTTACCTTTATCAGAGCACAAAGCTTTAAGATCTTACCTATTTCTTCAGATCGGGCTTCTCTTCTTAGCACAGAGCTTTACAAGTCAAGTAGAGTACTACGCACTACAGCAACAGATCTACGCACAGAGCTTTCTCTTTTCTTCAGTTCCCAGCAATCACAATTTCAGGTCCCGACAACGGAACCATTTGTTGGCACAGGGGCAGACCCGGGGTTCAGCGCACCAACAAAACCCTAACTATCGGCCCTTTCGGCAACACCTGCGAAGCAGATGAAGACTCACCCGAGGTAGAGGCAGGGGGGTTGTAGGACTCAAGTGTCTACAACCTAGCTGGGACACAGATCTGTGATCACAATACTTAACAGAGCACTTAGCAATTAGCGTTCATTAGTCTTTGACCCTTATTCACATTGCAGGTAAAACCCTAATTACAGAACAACGCAGTATTCAACAAGATCCAAGCATATCTAACCATTTAGCACATAGCATCAAATAGATCTAGCATTCCTTCACGTTATTAAGCACTAAGCTACTACATCAGATACATCTAACATACATAAAGATTCGGCACTAAGCATAAATCACATCAATAACACAAAGCAATCACAACACAGGATATACGTGGTTCACCCCCAGCGTGGGGCTACGTCCACCAACTCTTCGTCTTCTTTATTAACTTCTTTCAATCTTCTTACATGCATAGAGCCTCAAAACTAACTTCGCATAGGACAGGAGATCTGCGCGCACTTCGCCAGATCCTCCTTCCCCGAGTTCGGCACAGCACAGAGCCTTCTTACAATCACTTGCACTTAGCTCTGCAGGTTCTCAACACATAGTATGCACAAAGCCTTTACAACTAATAACACTTAGCAACCTTTTCATATCTTGCACAAAGCCAACTTAGATCTCTCCCTTAAACTTCACCCCCTAGCTACTCATTTATACATTACAAAAGAGGCCTAAGCATGGGTAAACCCATGTGTCGACATCCCATACCCGTTACATAAGCCCTAAACCTAAAAAGCCCATAAAAGGGGGGCGAGATCCCGCAATCTCCGCTTCACCTGGGCGCTCCGTCTTCGACCAGCCTGTCGAAGTCCCAAAAGTGGTCACACATGACCAAGGTTCTCCAAAACTTGGCCGAGGGCCAACAGTCACTTATGCTAACTCCATGATGTCACAATGAGATTTGTCACAATCTTTCCTCTCCTTTTATAGGAGTCTAATGAGTGAGTTTAGGAACCCCTTCTAAACTCAACAATTAATTAAAATATTTTATTCCTCTTTATGAGTGTGAAACCCCAACACAAGCCCACAAAGCCCATCAACTTGCCCATGAGGTCCTAGCCTCATTCCAAGGTCGTTTTCACTAAAACGAAAGGTTGATCTGGTGCCAACAATGATTCCCACATGCTTGACACCATGGCCCCTAGTGGGAATACCTCCTGAAGCTACAAAAGCTTCAACACTCCCTCTTAGCGAGGGAGGTATTCCATCCTCCAACATCTTGATGCACCACTATCTCCCATATTGGAAGTATCTCTGTCTCTTGTACTAGATCTGCTACCACAAATGCACTCCAATCCTCCTGATTCGCTGCTCCCTCTATCACCGAAGCAAATCCTACTCACCAATCCACTTGACTGGATGCTCCCTTTATCACTGAAGCAAAACCTRTTGTATCAAAATGTCCTCCATGAAGGGCACACAACTCCTAGAAGCCTCCTACTTATGAACATTCTATCTAGCCTCCTCAACCCATGACACCTTTTTGACAATCTTGGAAGATTCATCTCTTCCACCTGCACCTGAAGGTAGACTTCCTCTGGAGGAAAGATGCTCCCTCTGAGTCTACTGACTCCCTCTGAAGTCTAATCTCCTTTGAACAGTCCTGGGAGGCTGCTCCTCCCTACTAGATCCTGAGGGCTGACTCCCTCTGAACTCTGGCTCCTTCTGAGCATGTGCCACTGGTGGAGCTACCTACTCCTCATTTGTCTCTCTGCTACTACTGGCCACAACGTGCATAGGTTGGCCCTGTTGCCGCCTTATACACACCTGGGAGACGTTGAAGAAATCTTCAATCCACTCGGTGTGTCCTTGGGAGCAAGTGAGAGTTAAGGTGATGTCACCTAATCCTCAACTCCTCCATCTAGGCCAACTCCTAGTGAAGCCAAGGGGGGTAGTCCCTAACAAATATACTATGGCTTGAACTAAGCTAAGTACAAGAAAATAAATCTAGGAGTTTATTCTTTCATTCAACAATCAATCATAAGTTGAAATATACATAAACCAATCATTCATCCACGATATAACATCAAGCATATACTTGCATAAAAAGGATACTCAGGTACGTTTGTTATATGCACGTAAATTTAAAATTGCTTCAAAGAAGATAACCAATATATAAAAGGAAGCCTGTGGCTTTGCTGAATGTGAAAATTGAGACCAGTGCCTTAAAGTGAATCGTGGGCAATGTAGTTCGTGTGTTTTATTAGGATAAATTGATGTTGAGTTAATGAAATGGTTTGGGCCTCCTTGGAGGTTAGCTCTTTGTTTGGAAACTTGCGGAGAGCTTTACCGAAACCCAACGGTCTCACCAGTAAAACTCAGTCAAAGTGTTGGATGTCCAAAACGGGTGGGAAGCCAGGTCCCGAAAGGACCCGCCTTACTTCGCAGGTCACTTCAAGGCGTTTTCCCGCGCATTAAGCTAACTACTTTAAAGATTGTCCTAATTAATCTATCAACCACTGACCAGCCCAGCATGTATGAAACTTACTTCCAGCAGATCGAGACTAGCTCGCAACTAGAAGGGTCAGGAACCGCACTAAGAGCTGAGGGGAATTTGTTTATTTTAAACTGGAAATAAAATACTAAAATTGAAATGTGAGACTATTTACTAATCCACACTGACCAGGCCTCTTTCGAGGAGCTGAGGGGATGGTTTATTTGCCAAATTGAAATTGCAAGAAATAAAGCTAATCTAGCAATTAGTGTTCTACTTTACAAAAAGGAAACTAATCTAAGTTGTTGTGCTTTGCTTTTAAATTTAGAAATGAAAATGAACTTATTGAAGTGCTTTGAAACAAAAGAAAGACAAGAAACCAATCAAGAGGAAGATACTGAAGCACAACACACACCCCCGGGGGGAAAAGCAAAGTGAAGCCTCCCTTGACTCACTGATTTTATTACCATGGTTACAAGTGCTCTTTTAAGAGTCTTTAGATCTCTTAAAGTGAGATTGGATCCTTATATATGGATCGTGAAACTTAAAAATTTCACTTTTTACAATGTTTAAGGAAATAGGACCACTTTGGGGGTCTTAAAGACTTCAAGTTCTTGGATTTTCGATAGAATTTCCTCTTGTCCTTACACCAACTTGCACAAGATCAGCAAACAAACAAGATGGAAAAGGGCCAATGACACTTTAAGAGTGCTTTGGGTTATTAGTTTGTAAAACTACAAAATCTCTAAGTACAAACTTATGATAAACAAGCAAATTTTTGAATCTAAACTAACTAGAAAAGCCCCTTTTCTTACTATTCTTTTCGCTGTCCTAAAATAGAGATACAATCAACAAGCTTTTTGCTCAAATATAGAAATTAAGCCTTTGAAAAACCACCTATCTTTAGCCTTTGAAATTCAGCAAGAAGAAATGAGCCTAAAGACGAACTAAAGCAAACTAGATCTACTTAAATCTTTCTTTAAAACTTGAGATCTAAACTACTTGCTTTGAAGTACATAAAGTAAATGAGAAATTCAGCCTTTGAAACCAACAATCCTTTTACTTTATGTGTATTTAGAACAAGTAACCAAAGGATGTAGAATTTGATGAGAAAGAGAGGAAAGAAATGCTTGATTTTCTTAAAAGCCTTGGGCAATGGAGTCTCCTGCTTCGACGGAAAGTGGAGGGACTATGTTACTTCACCACAATTTTGAAGAATGAGGGGGCAACAAACTAGCTTAGCCTCTCTTTCAAATGAGCTATCCTGCACAACTTCAAACTTCTTGCAAAGAGGTTAACCGCATTGGTGTCATATAGTTTAGAAAAATTTGACAACATGAGAATTAAACAAAATAAGCATGCAAACTACCTAGCATACATGAGACAATAGAAACAAGAAGCAAGCAAGCTTCCTACTTCATTCCTATTGAGAGATAGATCCCCTTACAAGGCCAAGATTCACCAAAAAAAATTACAAGAAATAATCAATAAAGCATATACCTCATATACACCATGCACATAGATGATCCACACACAATAGCTTTACACCGTTGAGTAGCCTCCAAAGCCTTTTTATTCAAATAGAAATGATATTACAGATCACAATAGCAAGCATCTCAACCCAAGCTCCAACTCGCCATTTGTAGATCCATGATGAAGTAGAGGGGCGCCACCTCTCAAGAGGTAGGTTGCCCTCTCTAGAATGCACCACCTCTCCAAGAGGGGCGCACTTCCTTTTGAGCACATGCTCATATCTTGATAACACATCATCCACTAAACCTCAATCAAATCGAGTTTGCTTCATTTGATTGCCACCTTGACTTTTGGGCCTTTATTTTGCCTCCAACATGTCCCCACATGTTTCCTTAATTTTTGCCTTTGCTGATTTTTTATGATTTTATTTGACTTTTTTGGGTTTTTGGAGTGAAATTAATTTTTAAGTGATTAAAATCACTAATTTTACTCAACCAAGTAGGTAGTAAGGTAATATGGGTGCTCTAGGTCCAAAAATGAGCACCCCCATGGCATATTAAGTCCCCTAGTACCACTTTTTTAACACATCTTTATTTTTTAATTAAAAATTGTCGAATTCTAGCAATTTTTTAATTAACTGGAAAAATTAAAAAATCTTAAGGGGGACTCAGTACATTTCCATAAGACTTTAGGAGAATGTTTAGCATAGTAATATACATTAGACATTAGGCTTAGATCCATGCTCAAGCCTAACCATGGGCATATACTCCAGCTCTGGAGGGATTGAGTGAAAAAACTCATAAACTATAAATCGCCTAAAAACGGCAAAATATAATTAGTAAGTGAAAAAACACTCCAGAGAATAACTCACGCTTAGGACTTAAGGTGGCTAAGACCTTTTACAAGTTCATCATGCAACATCTCTTATTACAATTTTTTATGGAAATGTAAAGAGAAAAAGGGTGGTCTTTACGACCGACTGAACTTTTGAACTCTGAATTTTGAACAATAATCTTCAAACTTTGGCGGCTCGTTGGAAGTTCATCCTAGTGCAACTTTGATGGATAACATTGGCTCCATATGGGGACGTGTGCTTGATCTTTTATTCTTTAAAGAAAAGCATACGTGAATCCAGAATCACATGACCTGCATTCACCGAAATTTTGTCAATAACATGTCCATATATAAAATCCAATATCAAACATAAGTTGCAAGAATAATATACATGTATATATACAAATTTTTGAAAGAAATAAACTATGTACAAAAAATGAACTATGTACAGGAAATAAATGAATTTAAAGTACAGAGGATAGGGTTTAGAGAAAATGATACAACAGATGCGCCATGGGCATCAGATGACTTCGTTGAAGAAGAGTTTGAGAAGTTGACCATTTACTGGTAGTGGCAACTCCTCACCGTCCAATCTGCTTAGGACAAAGGAGTTCTTTCCAGCTACATCCTGAATAATATAAGGCCATGCCCATAAACTGTCAAATTTGTCGTGGCTTCCTAGTTTCTCTTTCCGTTTGTCCCATAGAAGGACTGTATCTCCTGCCTGGAAATCCCTTGGTTTTGAGGACTTGTCAAAAGTCTTCTTTATTTTTTCTTGATTTTTTATACTTTGATCAAGGGCTTTCCTTCTATTTTCATCCAACTCAATTATCTAATCAATCCTGTTCTGATAAAAGTCATCATCTAAACCATACTTTTGGACAAACTGATACACTAGAAGTTTTAGATGAACTGGCAAAGTGACATCAAGACCATAAACCAACTCAAAGGGACTTTTTCCTGTTGAACTCTTCTTAGTGATCCTGTCAGCCCAAAGTGCAAACTTGATCTTATTGTCCCATGATCTCTTGTTATCCCCAACCATTTTCTTAAGGATTGCCATTAAGTTCTTGTTGCTAGACTCAGCAAGACCATTGCCTTGGGGATAATAATTTGAAGAGTGGGATAATATAATGTCGTATTTAAAACAGAATGAGGATAATTCTGTAGAACTAAAGGCTTTGGCATTATCAATAGTTATTTTTGTTGGCACACCAAATCTAGTGATAATTCTGTCTTCAAGAAAGTCCATGACCACTTTATCGGTTGTTGATTTGGTGGGTATAGCCTCTACCCACTTTGTAAAGTAATCAATTGCCATGATTATCCAAGTATAGCCATTACTTGAATTATCTCTGATCTGACCAATGAAATCAAGCCCCCACTGCTGAAAAGGGGCTTCCACCACTACTGGTTGTAATGTTAAGGCTGCTAGCTTCTGCCCAGTAAACAACTGACACTGCTGACAACCCCTAACCATTTTGTGCACATCTAAAAATATAGTAGGCCAGTAGTAACCTGCTCTGAGGATTTTGTGGGCAATGGTTTTGGCTGCAAAATGCCCACCACAAAATCCTGAATGAAAATCAACCAAGAGTCTTTTGGACTCAAGCTCATCAACACATCTAAGTATTACCCCATCGGGATTCCTCCACCCCAATCCATCCTGAATAATACAATACTTAGCTGCCTTTAATCTTAATGCTCTTCTTTTGTGACCAATTAAGTGACTAGGGCATGTGAGATTAGAAAGGAAGAAAATGATATCAGCATACCATTCGTGTTGTTCTAACTTTTGAAGTTCTGGAGATAAAGTTGGCCCAGTTTAGTTGTTTTGACAGACTAGGTTCAAAGCTTGTTCATTACCTTCAGTTGGCATTTGAGCTAATCCTTGACCTTTGATTAATTTGGTGGGTTTTATCTCTACATCATACTCTTGTATTTTCGAAACCCACTTTCCTCTGACCCCCAAGCAGTCTTGTTGTCCAAGGATATCTTTTACCGCTGGGTGAGGTACATACCCCACAACTCTTGAATATCCTACGTAGACTCAAAAATGCTTAAGGGACTTGACCAAAGCATATGCTTGCTTTTCCATAGTTGAATAATTAAGCTCTGAATTTTGCAATGCCTTGCTCATGAAAGCAATGGGTTGCTCTTGACCATCGTCATTCTTTTGGAGCAACACCCCTGCTATAGTATCCTCAGAAGCAAAGGAGAAGATTTGAAAGTCTTTGGCATAGTTTGGACTAATTAGTACAGAAGATTTACCAATTGCGTCCTTAATACTTTTGAAAGCTCTTCTTCATTTTTCTGTCCATTCAAACTTGACATCTTTCTTTAAAAGTCTTTGAATAGGTTTCATAGTTTCGGCCAAGTTCGGGATAAACCTTCTTACAAAGTTAATTTGACCAAGGAAGAATTGCAAGGCTTTCTTGGTTTGGAGTAAAGGGACTTGTTGTATGGCTTGTACCCTTTCTGGGTCCATTTTCACCCCATCTTTTGTTATGATATGACCCAACAATTTTCCTTCATCAACTCCTAAGATTGACTTGGCCGGATTTAAGGAGATGCCATACTTTCGGCACCATTCAAACACTTGTCTGAGATGACTTATATGATCAGATATTCCTTTTGAAAACATAGTCAAATCATCCTGGTATATCTCGATAATCTTGCCCATCAACTCGTGGAAAGCAAAATCCATGGCTCTCTGAAATGTGGCTCCCACATTTAATAATCCAAAGGGCATTCTAAGGTACTCAAAGGTGCCCCATGGTGTGGTGAAAGTTGTCTTATTTTGATCCTCTTTCCTCACCAACACTTGATTGTATCCGGAGAAACCATCTAACATAGACATTATTTTTGACCCAGTAACTCTTTGCAATAGAGTTTCCATGTTGGGCAAGGGGTAAATTATCCTTAATGCATGCAAGATTCAGATTTCTAAAATCTATACATAGTCTTATTCCCCCATTTTTCTTTCTAACTACTACCAAGTTAGAACACCATGAAGAATGCCTTGTTGGGGCAATGATGTCAACATCCAACATCTTTTTGAGTTCTGCTTGAATCAAAGGTGCCAACTTAGGATTTATTCGCCTAAGTTTTTGCTGGAAAGGTTTTGTGTCTTCTTTGAGTGTGATAGTATGTTGAAATACATCATCTTTATAAGCTTTGAGTTCATCATATGTAAAAGCAAATACATCCCTATACTCACTAACAAGACTTATTAATTCTTTTCTTTCTTTTTCTAAAGTACCTTTTCCGATTTTTATGAGCCTTGGGACTTCTTCTGTCCCAATGTTTACTTCTATATAGCTGTCAGGTTTTATTACTTCATTTTTCTTCTTGTGCATGTCATGCCTATCAAAGATCTTTTCCAAAGCAGTTATTCCCCTAGGGGTTGGATTCTTTATTGAGTCATCCTCCTCAGGATAATCTTTGCCTTCCTCTTTATAACTGACATTGAAATCTGAGAATTCTTGAACATTATGAATGAATCTTAGGATTTGTTTGTCATCTCTGAAGACTTGCCAATGATCAACATTGTCTGGAACTGAAGATCTGAAGATTATTTCCAATTTTCCTTCTCCTTTCATTAAATCTTCTGAAAGTTGGAGGGTTGAAGCTGCAACTGCCAAACTGTCAGCTAGACTGTTCTGATCCCTAGGTACTGAAATGAGATCCATAGCATCAAACATTTCTATGGTATCCCAAATTGCATTTCTGTATCTTCTTAATCTTTCACTTTTGCATGCAAATTTATTTTTAACCTGGAGAATGACTAAGTCTGAGTCACCCTTGACATTTATTATTTTTATCCCCATATATTTTGCAATTTCTAGGCCAAGTAAAAGTGCTTCATACTCAACCACATTATTTGTTGCATCAAATTCTAATCTAAATGCAAAATTGTAAGACTTTCATGTTGGTGAAACTAGGACAATCCCAGCCTCTTTTCTTAATCTTGAATGTGCACCATCAAAGTTCATCTTCCAAGCCTTATTACTTTCCTTTTCATCCTTAAACTTTTCTTCAGTTGGTGCTAAGAAGTTTGAACAAATAGAGAAATTACCCATGTCAGATGTTTGGCATAAGAACTCATTAAATTGCTCTTTAGGGTTTTCTATATGGTACTTCCTTTATGTTTCTCTAAAGAGTCTGAAATGTTCTGTTGATGGAGGAGGGTATGGGATAGTTGCAAAGGATAAATCCATATTTATGCAACCACCCATGTGAGCTCCCCACTTTCTTGAGAGAAGCATACCCCAAGCATCTGGCACATCAATTACAAGCACATCCATCTTAAAAGCAAACTCTGGGTGGAAAGCTAGCTTAACTGGCAGATCTATAATAATCCCAAGGGTTTCAACTTCCCTGGAATCCATGGCACATATATTTGGATAGGGCCTTGTAACCATAAGGCCCAGCCTTTGCATAATTCCTTTAGTAATGATGTTGGATGAAGCTCCGGAATCATACATGCAATTGTGTAACCATTGGTCATTTATTTCTAGAGACACAAAGAAGGGAGGATTCTCTTCCTTGGTTCTATCTCTGCTTGTTAAAACTACCGGAGGATCTTTAAGTTGTACTTTTTCTTTTTCCTGACTCTTGACAACCTCTTTACCATTAGGAGCTACTTATTGCTTTAAGTAATTTTTCCTTCTGTGAAGGGATTTTCAAAAGGTCCGATACTGGAACCAATATTTTAGCATTTGAAATCCAACTACCTAAATCAATAGATAGATCAGTAATTGGAAGAGGAGTAGTTACCTTGGGAAAATTTGTTTGAGATTTGCTTGCAGCTTCTCTCCCTTTTCTTTGGTAAACTATTCCCTTATGTCTGGCCATCTCTGGGATCTGCTTGTTTGTGGGCTTGTGTCCATACAACTTGGTGACATTATCATACTCTTCAACCACTTCATTTGATTGTTCACACCTTTCTTGCATTTGGAGCCAATGATCCATTGACAACGGGTGAGTTTCTCCAAAATCGTTTATGTGGTTAGAGCTTCTTGAATGCCCCACAAAGTTGTTTGTTGGAGGGAGGCCTTGCTCATTTATTTGACAAAATACTGCACAAATGGACTCTTCATGAAAGTCCTCACATGCCCTACAAAAGGGTGGTATGTCCTCATTTAGCACATTATTAGATTCTAACTGATTTGGTGGCCTTTGTTCTTGTTGAGGAGTTTTCTTTTGCCATCTTTCATTACCAAGCCTCGGTTGGAATCTGTTATTCTGATTTTGGGACCTCTCCATGGCTATCAACCTATTCTACAATGCACTAAGTTGGGTAGCATGAGTGGCTTCCATTCTTTTAACCATCTCTATTATGGCCTTTAAAGGGTCGTAGGATGGATCTTTATTATTTGGAATTGTTGCTTTCTCTTTAGGATCTGCCTGTCTTGAAGAACTGCCTCTTGTGAATCCTGGAAGGTTCGACTTTCCTGATGCTTGCATGTTTTTATCAATCTTGATAGCGGTTTCTTGAGTTGTTTTGAGGTCGTTGGGTTCTTTATCTGTTAGTTGATATCTCATTTCACCACCGAATGCCTCAATATAGTAGATCAAGATAGCACTCTCAGGAGGTTTGATGTCTTTGTGAATGCTTGAAACTAGTTCGTTGAACCTTTTGTTGAACTCGTCCATGGTTTCATTTTCATTTTTCTTTATTGTGTTGAGGACCGCCAAAAGATGACGGTGATCTCTTTTCTCCCCCCACTTTTCAATAAAGGCATCTATGAGGTCCTTCAATGTTTTGAAGGTGTTATCTGGCTTCTCTTCATACCAGTCTGAAGCATCATCTTCCAAGGAAAGAACAAATAACTTCATTTTTACATCTTCATAATCGTGTGCAGCACACCATTTATTTATACATCTCATGAAAGATTTGACATGCATCTTAGTTGAAATGGCATTATTGCCTTGAAAACTAGGAAGTTTCTCAATTGTCTTTTCAGGAATAGCATGTGGATAATTGTTTATTGCACTAAAATCACATGGAGCATATATGGCCATTTCTGAAGTAAAACTACTACTAGCAAAAAGCAAGTGGATATCAGAAATGGACTCAGTTCCTAAATGACTAAGTACTCTACGAAAAGAGGCTTTAGCTAACCTCCTTCGATAAAACTTCTCAGGTTCAGGAATGAAGTTAAGAATGCCTTCTGAATTCCTCCTTGTAGAATACCTAGTTAAATTGGAACTAAGTGTAGTCACCAGATGGTTGAGTCTATTTCTGATAAACTACAAGCATCAAAAACTAAGTAAAGACAAGGAAAACAAGTCGTGTTCTGGGAATAGAAAGATTTATCCCCGGCAACGGCGCCAAAAATGTTGTCGCCTTATACACACCTGGGATATGTGGAAGAAATCTTCAATCCACTCGATGTGTCCTTGGGGGCAAGTGAGAGTTAAGGTGTTGTCACCTAATCCTCAACTCCTCCGTCTAGGCCAACTCCTAGTGAAGCCAAGGGGGGTAGTCCCTAACAAATATACTATGGCTTGAACTAAGCTAAGTACAAGAAAATAAATCTAGGAGTTTATTCTTTCATTCAACAATCAACCATAAATTGAAATATACATAAACCAATCATTCATCCACGATATAACATCAAGCATATACTTGCATAAAAATGATACTCAAGTACGTTTGTTATATGCAAATAAATTTAAAATTGCTCAAAGAAGATAACCAATATATAAAAGAAAACATGTGGCTTTGCTGAATGTGAAAATTGAAACCAGTGCCTTAAAGTGAATCATGGGCAATATAGTTCGTGTGTTTTATTAGGATAAATTGATGTTGAGTTAATGAAATGGTTTGGACCTCCTTGGAGGTTAGTGTTATCGCACGGTTTGTAGGAAAGGTTTAGGCAGCTTGAGTCAAGGCTTGAAACCGGCGTAACAGGAGCTTCCCCACCCACTGTCACCTCGATGGGGGGCTCTTTCTATTTAGGAGGGCTAGTCCAAGGGAGACGTCCCTAAGGTAATCTGAATCAAGGAAGGGCTAAAGGTAT
>JASDQU011102796.1:9577-19999 GCA_032191745.1 Picea mariana
AAACAACTTTGCAGAAGAAAGACCCTGAATACAAGATCCTCTTGGTTCAGGGTCTCAAGAAACTGAAAAAAGGACTTGACTGGATCCTCCAATTCCAAGTCACTCAGCGCTGAGAAAATCACAAGAACTGATCAGAGACAACGTAACTATTACAATGATCCAACATACATCATCCTATAACAGCTACAACTCGATTGGATCCTCCAATTCCAAGTTGTTCTAACACAGTATAACAAAGACGTAAAAGAAGTAGGCAAGAAGTCTCAAAAGTCCATGCATAACCAGAGTAATAGTGCTTCATTAAAACTTTACAACCGGGAGCTCTGCTCAACCATCGATACTTACAAAATACAAAAAACTGAGTCTATATACTCAGGAAACTTCACCTCACAGAGGCGTGTACAGTCACTCAAAGTCGGGTGTCCCTTAAGTCAAACTCGTACTGATGTCTTATTTTAAGCGCCATCTTAACTAATCACGGCTCTTGTAAGGAGAGTAGCTGAGCCATTAAGTGCTGGGCTAGCGTGCACGGACTTTTCTTTTGAGTCGAGGACTCCGGCATGGCTTCTCTGGGAAAATCAACACACAGGACCTCCTCGAGAAGACGGCTTGCCAGAACCTCCATTCCCTCACTTAATGAATGAGAGGAAGTTTCAACCACCCGCGCTTGCCGTCATTTACTCCAAGCGAGAAACAGTATGGAGATCGGATCCGATGGTGCTTGAAGACTACGACGATCCTCTCTGTAACTGAACTCAGTGCTTCGGCCTTCTTTACGCAACTTCTCTCTTTCTCCAAGAGACCACGGACTGTGACCACGTGCCTATTCCCATGGCGCTTTTTCACGAATACGAAAGGGATAATCTTTGTTGATTGAAGTCACGATGAGCGATATGCTGAGAAGGCTTAATCTGGCACCACGTGTCCTTCTGAGATCTAACGATCTTGAATTCTTCTGATGCTACGGTGGGCCCGGGTCCGAGACTTTCCCGGCACCTCGCGCATCGGGATATAACAGAGCTGTTTTTTGCGCCTTAGAGTCGCGATGGGTGAAACTCCGAGATGGCTCTATTTGTCGCCAGGTGTCCCCTCTGGATGGACGGCTAAAAACACTTCACGAGACCGCGGGCCCCAGTCCTGGATGCCCTCGGCACTTTGCGTCTCGCAGCTGGGAGGAGGATGGTCTTCGATCTTCAAAGTTGCGAGGGGCGAGGAGGCGAGGAGCCTAATCGCGCTCCACGTGTCCCTCTTTGATGTACGGTTCTGATCACCTCAGCAAGAAGGTGGGCCTAAGTCCTGGATGCCCTCGGCACTTCGCGTCTCGCGGCTGGGAGGAGCTAGTCTTCGATCTTCAAAGTCACGAAGGGCGAGGAGGCGAGGGGCCTAATCACGCACCACGTGTTTGCTTCAGATGGACGGCCTTGATCATCTCAGCAATACTGTGGGCCCGAGTCCTGGACGCCCTCGGCACTTCGTCTCTCGCGGCTGGGAGGAGCTAGTCTTAGATCTTCAAAGTCACGAAGGGGGAGGAGGCAAGGGGCCTAATCGCATGCCACGTGTCCGCTTCAGATGAACGGCCTTGATCATCTTGGCAATACTGTGTAGCTCTTTTTATTGTCGATGCCCTCCACACGTAACCGTCGGCTAGGGCTTATGTGCTAGCACTTCTCGCAACTCGCGACCTCGCGAGTTGGAGTGTCGAACCTTGGCACTCTCGTTCCACGAAATCCCGAGAGGCGATGGCTCTTTTCTTTTCCATAATTCTCGTGACTCACGATCTCGTGCGACCAAAGGATATGGTCCGCCCTCCGAACTCACGAAACCCGAGTTCAAGAAATGAACCCACGCATCAGCTGATCATGATCAAAGGCCCTCGTTACTTCATGAGTTCTCTACGGAGACTTCTGACCGTCCACTTCTTTAAAACTTCTACGCTATGCTTGGCGTGACTCGGCTGACTGCAATTACCCACCGACCGTTGATCTGCTTCGTGAAATAGACCTTGGATGCTGCCGACGACATTTTTCCCGCTCGCTTGACTTGTTATTTGGAAAAACAGGGATTCTCCCATGCTGCGCTTGAGCATTTCATGCAACTTGCAGACCCGAATTCTCTAGAGCCCATGACAAGAATTATCGCTAACACCTAGTGAAGCTTAGTCCCCCATAACTCTTTTTTGTGGTCGGTCTACATGCAGCAGTGTAATTTTATTAATGATGTGAATATTTACATATACAAAAGCAGGCTCATTGGCCTTAGCATCTGGCTCACCAGCCTAATAAACACATAAGTCTCTCAGCTTATAACCACTCACCTCACCAGCCTATAAACATAATTACAATTCAGCAGGGGCTCGGCCTTGAAGTGTTACAAGCACTAGCCTTATTTTTGAAAAAGAAGGATGGCACACTTAGGTTATGCATAGACTATAGGCAAATCAACAAGATGACAATAAAGAATAAGTACCCCTTGCCAAGGATCGATGACTTTTTTGACTAGTTAAGGGGTGCTACAATTTTCTTCAAGATTGACTTGAGGTTTGGATACCATCAGGTCCGAATTAAGGATGAAGACATCCAAAAAACATCCTTTAGGACAAGATATGGTCACTATGAATTTGTGTTGGTGCCATTTGTTCTAACCAATGCACCAGCAACTTTTATGTGTGTTGGCATAAGGGAAGACCCGGGGTTCAATGCTTCAACAGCACACCAACAAAACCCTAACTATCATCCCTTTCGACAACACCTGCAAAGTAGATAAAGTCTCGCCCGAGGTAGAGGTAGGGGGGGTTGTAGGACTCAAGTGTCTACAACCTAGCTGGGACATAGATCTGTGATAACAATACTTAATAGAGCACTTATAAATTAATGTTCATTAGTCTTTGACCCTTATTCACATCACAAATAAAAACCCTAATTACATAACAGCGCAATATTCAACAAGATCTAAGCATATCCAACCATTTAGCACATAGCATCAAATAGATCTAGCATTCATTCATATTATTAAGCATTAAGMTACTACATCAGATGCATCTAACATACATAAAGATTCATCACTAATCATAAATCACATCAATAATACAAATAAATCACAACACAGGATATGCGTGGTTCACCCCCAGCATGGGGCTACGTCCACCAACTCTTCATCTGTTTTATTATCTTCTTTCAATCTCCTTACATGCACAGAGCCACAAAACCAACTCTGCATAGGATAGGAGATCTGTGCACACTTTGCCAGATCCTCCTTCCCCGAGTTTAGCACAACACAGAGCCTTCTTACAATCACTTGCACTTAACTTTTCAAGTTCTCAACACATAGTATGCACAGAGCCTTCACAACTAATCTCACTTAGCAACCTTTACATATCTTGAACAAAGTCAACTAAGATCTAATGCCTCTTACAATGCCTAGCTACTTATTTATACATTTACAAATGGGGCCTAAGCATGGGTAAACCCATGGGCCAACATCCCATACCCATTACATAATGCATGAACCCAAAAAGACTGCAAAAAGGGGGTGAGATCCCGCGATCTGGACTTCGCCTGGGCGCTACGTCTTTGACTCACCTATCAAAGTCCCAAAAATGGTCAAACACAACCAAGGTTCTCGAAAACGTGTTCAAGGGCCAACAGGCCCCCAACACTCACATGTGACTCCTCCTGAGTCACTATGATCTAGGAAACTCTGTTTCGAAGGCCTCGAGCTTGGCTCGAACTGACTTGAGTTGCTTCTTCGCCAAGGCCTCCTGCTCGATGAACTCTTGAATGAATTTCTCGGTGATAGGTCCTTCCAAGCGTTGTTCCACTGTGGTGACCACTTTTTCCAGCTGTGCCCCCTTGTCCCTCGATCTCCTCAAAAAGTGTGCAGGCTTGGTCCTGTACCGGCTGAAGTCTCTAGGTCACTTCCATGACTTTACTCTATATGGCATGGACCTGTTGTTGAACCATGCACTATTCTTGTGACCTTTTCATCTTCTCGACCACTAATAGTAGCTTCAACTGTGCGTGTACTGTCGCTACTTATTGTTTTGCTTCCTGGAGTTGTGACTCCAATGTCCTTAGTTCTAGATCCTCTACAAGGTGCTCATAGGTCTACGCACTTTGATTGTTGAGTTGCTTGCATTCTAAGTCCAATGCCTTGATTCTTCCGACTACACTCTGGGAAGTTTCTTCCCTATGATCTCGCACTTCCTGCAGAGTGCTCGACACTACTTGCAATTCTAGTTCTACTACTCTTGCTTGGAGTTGTTGAATGGCTTCAGCGAGCTTCCCCACTTGGCTCTCAGTTGTTTCCTCTTCCATCTGTGCCAGGCCTGGCACAGAGAAAAGTGTTCTAGTGACTGCTTCTTTAACTCCAATATACTCTGTGAGCAGTTGTTTGTTTTCCTTCTAGATCTGTGCTCTATCCTCTACAAACTTCGCCTGGAGGTCATCTTTCTCTTGCTTCGCAACCCTGTGCTAATCTAGGGCTTCCTCCTTTGCTTGCTTCAATGCCTCTGTGGCCTGCTCTTTTTATTCCTGTACCTGATGAAGGTGAGCCTCTTTCACATCTACTATTCTACATATCTGGGCAGGCTCATCTCCTACTTATATGCCCCCTGATGACAATGGCGTCGTAGACACTTTGCGGCTCGAATAAAGAGCTTGTTGTACCCCTTTGAGCTCTGCCTCGATCTAGTCATACATTGTCTCCTATTTGGCTTCACTTCACTGCAAAATGTCCTCAGAAGTATCTGATACAAATGCGATGATGAGGTCAATATCATCCACCATAAGTATAGTCTGTAAGTGGGGCTTATTGGCGCGTGACTTCTTTCGCGCTGAGGGTTTCTCTGAAGAAAACTTTATTTTCTTAGATTTCTCTGTCTCCGTAAGGGGATCTTTTTATATTTCTTCATCATGGTGAAGTGTCAGTCTGTGTTGTTCTGCTATTTCGGCGAGGTTCAAGTTCTGCAAGGCTCCCTTCTTCGAAGTCCTCTCTGGGACCTCCTGCAATTTTTCTAGCTTTCCTTTCTTCTTACTGAGCTTTCTTTCTTTCTTTCCTGTGATTTGCGTCTCTGAATTCCTCTTTCCATTCTTGTTCTTATATTTTCTTAGCATAGTAACTTCGCACTGTTGGGGGTCTTTCACAGGGTTTGAGGGTAATACTTCTTCTCTTACTGTTTCTGGAGTAGGTGTTCTTCTCTTCTGCATGCATAAGTTCTTTAAGCCTTCTTGCATTTTTTCAACTTCGACAGCCAGGTCTCTGGCTCTCAGTTGTTTCGACTTGTCCTCATGTTCTTCTATTAAGCGCATTATTCTCCTAGCCATGAAATCCCTTAATTATTTCTTTTTTTGTTCTATAGCTTCCTCTTCTTCTTTCTTTTGGATCTGATCTCTCTCAATCCAAGTCTTTCCTAAAAAAAGTGAAAAAGGAGTGTTGTTCTCAATAAACTTAATGACCTCGAATTCTTCTTCTATCAATGTTCCATGAGCACTCATAGGTATATGAGTAAGTCTTCCACATAGGGTTATCATCTTTCTTTTAAAAAATCCTATTCCTCCCAATGAAGGAATCATAGCAGGCTTTCCCAAAATTTCCCAAGTACTTTCTGTCATAATGTTCACATGTGTTTCTGCATCCAATACATAGTCTATATCGAAGTCTCCTATTCTTGTTTCTATGCACTGCTTCTCTTTTAAGATCTCTGGTAAACTGATGCCTCTGTGACCATTCAGTGTTTCTTTCATCTACAATAATATAGCCTCTGATTCTTTTTGGTTCTCTAGTATATTCTTAGTCTCTTGGCCTTCCTCATGGTTTTCTTGTTTCATGTTCATATTCTCAACTTTAGCAATCATTCTAGGGAAATCTAAAACTTCATGTCCAGTAGACTTACAACAAAGGCAACTAGGACCTCTACCAGGGCATTCCTTATCAAGATGTCCCAGTCTACTACAACGATAAAAAAGAGTCAATCCTCTCTTTCTCTTAAACGATCCCCAACCTTTCATGTACTGCGCTCTGGGATCACAGTGATGGACCTGTAAAAAATTATTTCTAGGATCCTGCATCCACTTGTTAGTCCAAAAATTCTTTCTATGCATAGGAATAACATATCTTTCATTATTTCTATCAGGTCTATTCATATCACATATTCTTTCTTCTAGTTGTGCTCTAGTTTTCAAACTAGGATGAAATCCATCAAACATACCTAGATTCATTCTTTCGACACAAAAATTTCCACTTATCTTACCTTTATCAGAGAACAAAGATTTAAGATATTACCTCTTTTCTTCAAATCGGACTTCTTTTCTTAGCACAGAGCTTCACAAGTCAAGTAGAGTATTGCGCACTACATCAACAGATATATGCACAGAGCTTTCTCTTTTCCTCAGTTGCCAACAATCACAGTTTCAGGTACTGACAACGGAACCATTTTTTGTCACAGGGGTAGACCTGGGGTTCAACGCTTCAACAGCGCACCAACAAAACCCTAACTACCGGCCCTTTCGGCAACACCTGCGAAGCAGATGAAATCTCACCCAAGGTAGAGGCAGGGGGGGTTGTAGGACTCAAGTGTCTACAACCTAGCTGGGACACAGATATGTGATCACAATACTTAATAGAGCACTTAGCAATTAATGTTCATTAGTCTTTGACCCTTATTCACATCACAGATAAAAACCCTAATTACATAACAGTGCAGTGTTCAACAAGATCTAAGCATATACAACCATTTAGCACATAGCATCAAACAGATCTAGTATTCATTCATATTATTAAGAACTAAGCTACTACATCAAATGCATCTAACATACATAAACATTCAGCGCTAAGCATAAATCACATCAATAACACAAAGCAATCACAACACAGTATATACGTGGTTCACCTCCAGTGTGGGGCTACGTCCACCAACTCTTCATCTTCTTTATTATTTTCTTTCAATCTCCTTACATGCACAGAGCCACAAAACCAACTCTGCATAGGACAAGATATTTGTGTGCACTTCACTAGATCCTCCTTCCTCGAGTCTGGCATAGCACGGAGCCTTCTTAAAATCACTTGCACTTAACTCCGCAAGTTCTCAACACATAATATGCATGGAGCCTTCACAACTAATCGCACTCAGCAACCTTTACATATCTTGCACAAAGCCAACTTAGATATGATGCCTCTTACAATGCCTAGCTACGTATTTATACATTTACAAATAGGGCCTAAGCATGGGTAAACCCATGGTCTGACATCCCATACTCATCACATAATCCCTGAACCCAAAAATCCCACAAAAAGGGGGTGAGATCCCACGATCTCCGCTTCACCTGGGCGCTCTGTCTTCAACTCGCCTGTCAAAGTCCCAAAAATGGTCAAACACGACCAAGGTTCTCGAAAACTTGGTCGAGGCCCAACAATGTGCTTAATGAATAATGTACTAAGTAAATTCTTAGACAAATTTGTATTGGTTTTCATTGATGATATCCTAATTTATTCCAAGAATATGGAAGATCATGAAGAACATCTTAAGCTATTGCTTCAAGTACTAAGAGAACATCAACTCTATGCTAAGTTTAGTAAGTGTGAATTTTTCTAGAAACAAGTCCATTACTTAGGCCATGTTATTTCTAAAGAAGATCAAGATTAGAGCCATTATGGATTAGCCTACCCCAAAGGATGTATCTGATATCAGATTCTTTATGGGCCTATCAGGATATTGTTGGCTATGTGTTATATTCTTTGCATGTGTGTGTGTGTGGGAGTGTCAGATTCAACAACTGCGTCTGACGATCCCTCGTAGTAGTGCTCGGTTTGTGTCGTGTGTGTTGGGCGCCTTCCTAGGGGGTCCCAGGGGGGGGCAAGTATGCCCGCCCCCCCCCTAGTTACACGCAGTGTTTGGGGCAACGCCCCGAAAAAAAAATTTGGGGCAGTTTTTGCTATTTTTAGCGATTTACTAAAAATAATCTTGGTTTTAGGGATTAGGGTTTTGGTATCTACGGAATACCTAAAAAAAAATTATATATTGTATAGTGAATGGTGAAATTCAATATAATTAATATAAGAAAGGTTTTCCCGGTTGAGGGTTTCCAGTATAAAATCTCTATGTACTCTGTGTATGAGCCATTGATTAAATTATGTTTTGCTTAAGAATATTTATGCATTGCTTTAATTCACAGGTTTAAAACTTACAGATACTATAGGAGGTTCATAAAATCATTTTCTAAGATTGGCTTCCCAATCACTTCCCTTCAGAAAAAGGGAGTTAAATTCCTTTGGACATCAGAATGTGAAGAGAGATTCAAAGAGCTGAAACACCTTCTAACCAATGCACATGTGTTGAAGATTGTATACCCAAACAAGGACTTCCTTGTGTGTATAGATTCCTACAAGGAAGGACTCAGAGAAGTCCTTATGCAAGAGGAACATGTAATTTGCTACGAATCTAGAAAATTGAATGAGCATGAAATCAATCATTTGACCCATGATCTAGAATTGGCTACCAGAGTGCATGCTTTAAAAATGTGGAGGCATTACCTCCTGGGTAGAATACTTTTTCTTATGACAGATCATTTTGGGTTGAAGTACTTGTTTGATCAACAAAAACTTAATGCTAGACGGGCTAGATGGATGGCTCTCCTTAGTGAGATTGATTTTGCAATAAAACATATCAAAGGAAAAGAAAATAGGGTGGTTGATGCCCTTAGTAGAAGTGTGAAATTAATTCACCTGGAAACTGTAAGCACCTATGAAACAGATGTCGAGGAGAGAATCAGAAGTGCACAAGAAACAGATGCATTTTTCGAGACTATAAAATCGTACTTAGAACAAGAGCCCATAGGGCTGAAGTATGAAGGTTCTCAATGTTTGAATGATGGCCTACTAACTTACAAAGGTAGGTTGTATATTCCAAATTGTGATGACTTGAAGAGGTTCATGATGGATGAACTACAAAAAATACCATATATTGGTCATCTTGGTTATCAGAAGATGATTACAGCCACTAGGAAATTGTTTTATTGGCTAGGACTGAAGAACGACATAGTTGATTACTTGGCTAAATGTCTAGAATGTTAGCGGGTTAAGGCAGAACACCAGTATCCAGCAAGGTTGTTGTAGCCCCTACCAATCCCAGAATGGAAATGGGAAACCATATCCATGGATTTCATCACAGGATTACCAAAATCGGCCAAACAGAATGATGCCATCATGGTAGTGGTGGACAAATTGAGCAAGGTTGCTCACTTCATTCCCATCAAGTCAAATTTCAAGGCAATAGATATTGCAAGTATTTTCATGAAAGAAATATTTAGGTTGCATGGCATTCCTAAGGAGATCATATCTGACAGAGATACAAAATTCACTTCAAGTTTCTGGAAATCTTTATTTGTTGGTTTTGAAACTAAATTGTTATTTAGAAAAGCCTATCACCCTCGACCTGATAAGGATAAACCAAGTGTTAGAGTACATGTTAAGGATGCATGTAATGCATCAACCTAAGAAGTGGGAAGACTACCTACCACTGGTAGAGTTTGCCTACAACAATTTCTATCAAGATTTGTTGAAGATGAGACATTTTTAGGCCCTATATGGTAGACAGTGCAAGATTCCAATTAGTTGGGATAACCCAATAGACAGAATTACAATCGGGATAGACATGTTGAAAGAAATGGAACAAAAAGTAATTCAGATAAAGCAGAATTTGAAAATAGCTCAGGATAGATAGAAAAGCTATGCAGACAAAAAGAGGACTCCTAGAGAGTTCAAAACAGGGGATCATGTGTATCTCAGAGTTAGACCTAGGAGAAGCGCCTTGAGAATGGGAGCTTGTTGCAAGCTGGCACCTTGGTATCATGGACCCTTTGAAATTTTGGATAGAGTGGGACCGGTAGCATATAGATTAGTGCTTCCTCCCACAGTGAAGGCACATAATGTTTTCCATGTTTCATTATTAAAGAGATATGTACATAATTCTAATCATATAATTGATTGGTTTGTGATTCAAGTGGAACCAGAGGGAGAATTCCTTCTAGAACCAAAATGCATAATAGACAGGAAGGAAACCACACTCAAGAACAGAACCATTGCATAGGTCAAGGTGAAATGGAAACACTTTGTCCCTAATGAGGCTACATGGGAAATGGAGGATGCCATGAAGCAGGCATACCCATTTGTTTTTACTTCTATACTTATAGAGTGCATCGACAGATAGAAAATTGAGGAAAATGCTCCTTTAAGGGGGAGGGATACCCATGTTTCCCCTAGTTTGTAAATATAACTATAACTGGCCAAGAGACTATGGCATACTAGATATGTGTGAATGTTTGATTTGATGAAACTTTTTTTATAAAAGGTCAATGTATGTATTTTTTGTTATTAATAGAAAATGGAAAGGTGTTGCATAATTATTGAAATGGGGGTTTGCCAAGATAG
>JASDQU011102797.1:13842-26147 GCA_032191745.1 Picea mariana
AAATGCCTATATATTGAGGTAGATTACAATGAGTTTAAATCTAGTCCTAATAGTATATAGATACCTCCTACCACCAGCCACTTAAGGAGACCTCAACTAAAACCTGTGCGAAGGCATGATTTGGCTCTTCCATCCTCACAACATTTAATTTCTTTAATTACATTTAAAATTAGAGGGAAAAATGAGAGGGTTGGCGCCTCTCTCCTCCTTGAATGCGTACCAACGTGAAAAATAGTTGGCACATGTGGAGGTGGAGGTATGCTCCTACATCATACTCCACTTCTGCGAAAAATTCATGAGCTCCTGCTCATGAGATTCCCAACTCTGTTGAAATCCTCTTGGATCCCAAACTTTCTCTTGGAGTTGTCCTCGTGCTCCTCTACTTTGTTGAAGTTTTTTTTGTCCCACAACTTATACAGGGCCTCCTCTATTCATCTTCCCTTTGTTGAGATCTTCTTTTTCCGACTTCAACATCAGCTCCCTTATCTCCTCTATGACATCTTCCAACTTCTCTACTGGCNCACTCTACTGTAGACTCCAATTTTGCAGGCCCATCACTAAGTTGTTGCTCATCTATCTCCTCTGACAGACTATCTTCTTCCAGCTTCGCTTGTGCTGGTTCAACTCCATCTTTCTCCAGTTGTTCCTCATGCTGGCATGTTTCCTCTAGCATGGCTATCTCCTGGAAGCCATATTTTGGTTCTAGATTTTCCAGCCAGTCCTCCAGCATAATCAACTTTGTCTCCCATTGAGTGAGTAACTCAACTGTGTGCTCCTCTTTTTCTACTGGGGAAGACTTCAATATTTTCTCCTTCTCCTATATGACAGTCGCAACTAGTTGTCCTTCTGCTACCACATATGCAACACATATCCTATCCTCTCCATGGTTTCTTGACAGGAATATTTCAATTCCTCCAATGATTATAATGCTCCTCTGATCCTCCTCCTCTATGATGGAAGAATTTAACTTCTCATCATCTTCATTCACATGGTCTGTAACTCTAGATGAATCTTCATATGGATGAGGCCTTTCTTCTACCTCCTTTCCATTTGTCACCACCCCTTGTTGACATGAACTGTTAGCTTATCTCATCTCTTCTTCCTTTCCCACCTCACAAATTGGGGTTTATCCTCTGCCCTCCTGGCATTTTATGAGATCAACTGATCTCTTCTCATTGCCCACCTGGAAATCTACTGGATCTCTGCCATATCTCTTTCTCTCATCAGTCATCACTGAGGTTTTTAGCATGCCTCAACCACCTTTTTAACATATGTTGTTTCCTTCTGGACAACAATTTCTAAACATGCCCTTTTACCTTCCTTTTCAGAGGCCATTCATACCTCCAACGTACCTTTGCCTCATGCTGCATATTCAATGCTAGCTTCTCCATTTCTGCTCGGATTTCATTGATATACTCATCAATTTTTTCTTTTCTTTTTTTCTAGTGGTCTTCTCTTAGACCACGCTTATGGCCTTTAGTATCCATATTTTCTTTCTTCACCTTCATCCCACTTGGTTGTATATCATCTGTTGCACACCTTGCAATAGTCTCTGCAAAGCATCACACTCTATCTCCCTTCACCTGTTGTCTAAAAGAGAATTCAAGATTTGATACCACTCTGGCGCAAACCCCCCCTCTTCCTCTCGGGGATGCACGAACTCCCGGTCTAGGATCGTTCAATCACTTGAGTTGAATCGACTCTCCGGGTCCCTACTGGAACCCAATTCAATTTACATGGGTCCTTTTTCTCCTAGGCGCAGGTCCTGTGAGACCCGTGGTCTCCTGCTAAGCCCCTGTTCTTCTTCACATGACCACGAAATATGACCTCAGGTCAGTCCTCTTCCCAATTCTATGCTTCAGAGATTTTGTGAGTGGTTGGTTCCCTTTTTCCCTATCTCCGAATCGACAAATTTATCCAGGACCTTATCTATAGTCCACATCTCTCCCACATTCAACAACTATGATCTTCTTCGAACTCAAGCCTTCGATAGTTCCTCCACACTGCTCTCCTCTTTCTTCCGAAGCACCCTTCTTCTAAAATACGTGGATATCCTCCACTTGTTCTTCTGGATCCAACAGTCCAGATTCACTTCACCCTTTGCGAAGATTTCTCTTTTCTCTACACAAATCTTTCTGAAGTTCTTCCTCGTGAAATCTCATATCTGCTGCCACATCCCTCTCGAAGGTCAATGTTCAGGATCTACTCTGGCTACATAGCTTCGACAGTCTTGCAATCATGTGCACACTTAGCACTTCTCCCACAGTCTGAGACTTAGATCGTTCTCAACCTTCTACACTCCTTGCAGAGACTCTATGCACAATGGAACTAATCCTTCTGAGCTTTTTCTGGCTTGAATCTTTAAATATCTTGACCCTTTTGCGCCCTTCAAAGGACTTTCTGGTGCCCTCCTGGAAACTCGACACTCTTCCTCCTGAGCTTGTAAGGAGAAATTATTTTACCTTGGTCGGACTCCTTGTGCTTGATTGAGCCTTCAGACGGATTCTTGTAACACTTGTCTAATTGTTGGCTTGGTACACTCCTTGCACAGGTCTTCCTCCAGAGTGTTCAACAACTCTATTCACCTTGAGCTTCAACTGCTCGAACCTTAGCAGTCTTTGTCTCCTTTTGTTACCCAATGGGGCATCTGTTCCCTCTTGGCAACTTCTGCTCAATGCGCACTTGTAGATATTCTTTCCTTAAAAGTGTTCAGTAACTCTGGGTTTTCCTCAAATCCTCCAACACTTCAAAACTTGTTGATTATGTGCACTCCTTGCACCTACTCAATGCCCTCCTGGCAGAGTCTTACAAAGTGTTCAACAACTCTGTGCTACGCCTACTCTTGCACAAACTTTCCTTCAAGGTATTCAACAACCTTGAGTTGTAATTTATCTAGTGTGCCCTCCTAGCATGTTCTTCTCTGACTCAAAAGAGTTCAGATACGCACTCCTTGTGCTAGCTCACAGAGTTTCAACACTCTATCGCACTTTCCTTGCACTTATCCTAAAGAACCTAGAACATTTTAACAAACTCACAGATAGAGAATTTTTATCCTTACCCTGTAGATGAAAACCTATCTTACATATACAAAATATGCATACATAACACACACATGAAATTCAGAAAAAAACAATCACCATACAGGAATATGTAACTGGTGAAATATGTTCTTGTGTATTGATACCAGAATGTCAATTACAATGTATGAGCTCAGACTGCAACTGAGTCTCGACTCTTCTCTCTTCTCTTTGTCTTACAATGTTTTACAATCGATCTCCAACAACCTATACTGGGCATATGATGAAAAAATTTATACAAGAGGGGCTTGACAAGCTTTCCCTCCAAGCTACACTACTAGTGTCTAATCACCATCAAAACACCTATCTATTGAGGCAGATTACAATGAGTGGAAATCTAGTTCAAATCGGATCTAGATCCCTCCTACTTCTAGCTACTTAAGGTGACCTCAAATAAATCCTGTGCGAAGGGACAATTTGGCTCTTCCATCCGGACAACATTTAATTTCTTTAATTACATTTCAAATTCGAGGGAAACATGAGAGGGTTGGTGCCTCTCCCCTCCTTGAATGTGCACCAACGTGATGAATAGTTGGCGTGTGCTAAGGTGGAGAGATTCTCCTGCANATCCGGACAACATTTAATTTCTTTAATTACATTTCAAATTCGAGGGAAACATGAGAGGGTTGGCGCCTCTCCCCTCCTTGAATGTGCACCAACGTGCTGAATAGTTGGCGTGTGCTAAGGTGGAGAGATTCTCCTGCATCAATCTTCCTTAGTGTGTACAACATGATTTCTATTACTACTTGACATATACACAAGATCACATTTAGGATGCCCTTTCTTTATAATTACAACCAATCAAATGATATTAGTGTATGTAATGAATATTGAAAGTATATAAAGTTATACAAATACAATCAATACAAAAAAATATAATGAGTACTAACTTACCAAGGGGTGGTATTCATACCCCCCTTCAATGTTTTCAAACTGTCTACAATGCCTTTTAGTTATTGTTATTAAAATTATTCTTCTATTGAAGCCCCTACATTTATTGCAAGGGAAATAACATTTCTTATTTCTCTTTGCTTCCAATGCCACAAATAACCTTTGAAGTGTCCTATCATTTTCCACTGGAGTAATGTTATATGGCATTGTAATTAATTGTTACAACAAAATCCAATGAAGCAATATAACTACAATCTATAAATATATTCTACCCATTTCACACATCTAAATGCATTTCTATAGGCCAAAAACATAATACACATAATAGAAAGGAAGAGGAGCTATGACCCATGTGAGAGGAATTAAAGGAAAGGGAAACAATTTTGTGGTTTTCATTTCATTAACTAGTTGAGGAACATCCTTCCAACATTTGTAAACATTCTTTTTAAATGGTTGGTATGCATCCTCCAACCTTTCACACTAGGTCAAAATCCAATATTGTTGAAATTAGAGAAAGGGAAAAAACTTGAGATATCACCCTAGTATACAGTATTTAGGGTTTACAACATATCCACAACCATGTAACTTGTAACATCTAAATTAACAACAATATTCATGGATTTTTCTTGGCATGGCGTGCATTTTACATCATGCCCTATTTTCATGCTTTGTTATCCATTTATCCCTTTATGGATTTTTTTCATTTACAAGAAATGTTTAGCCTCTGCATAGAAGAGGGTTTTTTTATTTTTACAAGGAAGACTTTTCCTCTTTTACACAACAACCACATTTATGTTTGAAAATGAAAATGAAAATGAAAATATGTAAAAAGGTGTAAATTATCTAATACATACTCAACAACTTGAATCAGTCAAATTGGAGGCATTTTAAGACCTAGGCGTGCATTTTTGTAAAGCCTGGTGTGCATTTTACACGAGGACATGGATTAGAGTTTAAAAGAAAAACATGTATTTCTTATTTCTGAGTGTGCATTTTTATATGTGAATACTATAACAAGCTTGAATTTGGGTTTTATGAAACAATATAAACCTAATTAATCCTTCCATTATTTTCTAAATGGATGGCATGAAAAATCAGTAATGGAAAAAATGAGGATTGGATGGCTGGGAAATTGTAACATACCCATCCTACAATAAGGCATAAAATATTGTATTCCCTACGATTAAAATTTAGAGGACATAGGGGGAATTTTTAGAAAAAAAACCTTTTGTTGTGCATAAAGGGTAAAAATTGCCTTGTAAAGAGGTCAAATAGTTAAAAATGGCCTTGTTGAAATTCATGCAAAACCGAGGGAAATGCACACCCAATGGTGAAATTTGTATGATTATATCAGGGACATATAGGTTTATGTAACATCCATTCCTTCAGATAAATTATGCATGCCCCATGGTGAAAAATGCATGCCCTAAAAAGGAAAAATGCATAATATGCACGAAAACATGGCATATGACACATGCATGCCCTAGGAAGAAAAATGCATGCCTTGTGTTGGTAATTGTATGTTGACCTTATGAAATTATATGAAAATATGGTATTGAGGAAAATTCATGCCTTGTAAGGGAAAAATGCGTGTTTAAGTTGAAACTGGCCTTGCTGAAATCTCAGCCAGACCAAGGGAAATGCACACCCAATGGTGAAATTGGTATGATTATACTAGGGATATATAGGCTTATGAAACATCCATTCCTTCAGATAAATTATACACACCATAAAAAGGAAAAATGAATAAAATGTATGAAAATAGAGAAGATTACAAATGCATGCCATAGGAAGAAAAATGCATGCCTTGTGTTGGTAATTGTGTGTTGACCTTCTAAAATTACATTAAAATAGGGAATTGAGGAAAACGCAAGCCCTGTAAGGGAAAAATGCACATATCAAGTTGAAATCTCATGTTGAGGGAATGATGTTGCATGTTTACATTTCAAGGAGGAATAGGCAAACCTTGTTAATTACAAATGCATGCCTACACTATAAAAATGCATGCCCTTGACATGTTATGAAACCTTATGCTAGATGAAAATCTAAATGGTTCTTTCTTATCCCATTTGAATGGTTTTCATAGGAAGATAAATGAAAAAATAATTTTAATCCATTGTTTATGATTGATGCTACTATGACATATCTTATAATAACCCTGAACCCATGTTTGGAAAACTATTTGGAAACACACATATGTAGTTAAACATGTATGTTGAGTTGTTCCTCAAGTCCCATAATCTTAGAAAATAGAAGTACTTGTAAGTATCCCACACCTATAATTGATTTCAAATGCATGAATCTTGCATCCATTTAATTTGATATTGAGTGTGTGTGTTTGTATTATAGTCAACAATGTTTGTAATTTTTCTTTCAAAATTACACTGATACATTATGGCAATCATTCTTTTAATTTTCCAAGTTACAATGCCTAAGGAAAAACCCTGAGTACTTCCCCTCATTTATAGTATGGAAATGTTTCATTAAATATAAAAATTCCCAACTCTATTGTTAAAAAATTCTACAAATCTACTTTAGTGTGATCATAAAAATGCACAACAAGTTTTGTAAAAGTGTTATTTGTAATAAATAATATCTTATCTATAAATATTAATCTATGTTTCTTATCAAAAGTGCTTTATAGAAAAATATACCAATATAACGATAAATCATTTTAAAAAATTCAGTTTCCTGCCAAGGTTTTCCTTAGCATGATCATGAATTCCATGGATTCCATTCCTCAACATCTATTCGTGTTAGTGTGCATTCCTCAAAAACCCATTTCAACTTTGAACCCATAAAACCATGGTTGCAATTGAAACATGGGAATCCTCTACAATGGGTGCATCAGTTGAAATAGGTGATTCCTAGGATGAAAAGTTCACTGTCAACAAATTCCATGAGTGTGTTGAAGCATGGAGAGACACAACAATTGTCCAATAGGTGTGTTAAATATCCTGAGAAGAGAAAAGGTTTTTGAATTTATGTTTGAACCCTTACATTTCAAAAATCATGAGATGAATATGGACATAGCTAATTATGATGACATAGATATGGAAAAGAAACTATTTAGCCAGAGGATTTACCTAGATGCTCATTTGATTACAAGACAAACAAAAATTCCATGCAGAGGGGGAGAAACATTTAACTCCAAAAAAACCCCAAGGTAGAAAAGATTGAGATGGCTAGTAAAATATGTGGGAAAAATGTATTGTTCCCAGGAACAATTTAATAATGATAGATGTTCCCCAAGGACTATACACATATTTGATTCATATTGTCCTTAGGAAAATTATGAATCATCATAAGAATAATATTTCTTGTGACTGCCCTGGATGGGGTGACACGCGGCAGTCCATTGACACTGGGCTTAGCACTAAGCCATAGCATAAATGCTTATGGCTGCCACCCAGAAGCCTGCATTTACGATGGAGAACAGCCATAATAGCAGTTATACGGTGGAGGGACACCTCCCTCGTGCGATCACTCTCGCTCACAGCGCACTCAGCATGACAGGGTTTAAGGAGGGTTAGGAGACTTCGGCCTCTGGTAATTTGTTTTTTCATATGCCTGGACAAAGTGGATTTGCTCTTGCTTCGGCTCTCCTCTTCGTATGGGAGCTCTGGTGCAGTCCTGTATCCTTCTCGTCCTGGCTCACTCCCATCTCGCTACAATTTGTTGAGGAAATTATGGGCAATTTGATTTTTCATGTGCCTAGACAGAGTGGGTCTGCTCTTGCTCTGGCTCTCCTCTTCGTCTGGGAGCTCTAGTGTAGCCTGACATCCTTCTCATCCCGGCTTACTCCCATCTCACTGCCACCTCACTGTATCATCTTCTATTCCCTGGAAACTATGGCCAGAAAGCGGGGTAGGTCTCGCCATGGCTCGGCTTTGTACACCCACAAGGTGCAGCGGCAAAGGAAAGAAAAGCTGGAGCGTGCTCTGGCGATGGCGACCTCCATTCTCCGAAAGAAGGCTTGAGCTGAGAAATTGGCTCTACATGCCATCATTGCAGAGACAGGAGCCAGGTGTAGCAGGGAAACGATGGAAATTAAGCCTGGAGACAGGCAGGAGGATGGTGATGAGGATGCATTTCCCACCTGTTACATGGAAGAAATTATGTTCATGGAGGACTTAACGACCAACCCGGAGCCCCAAGCCATGACGACGACACACCGGGATGGAAGCGGCCCAAAAATTACTCTGGCAGATGATATCCCTGGGTGCATTGTTGAGGAAATTCCCTGGCTGGGTGACTACAGCCCCACCAGCCATGATATGCAGGCAACGTTTGAGGACAACAATAGCTTGGTGAGGAAGGAAGAAGTGAACGTTGACAACAATAGCTCGGAGAGGAAGGAAGAAGTGGATGGTGCAGAGCTGATGGATCTTGATGCTAGAATTGGAGCGACCGTGGAATTGAGGGATGTATCCCTCAACGACGTGGGTGATGGCTTGCATGGCTCTCTCCTCCGTGCAGAGCATCTAGCTCTCGTGTTCGAACTCCGAGGCCACATGGCAGACCTGGAGCATAGAGCCCTTCTCATGGGCCAGCGTCTGGACCTGCTCCTTGACGTGTATTCCAATGTTCCAGCTAAGCGAAAGTGCCCTCTCTGCATGCAGGCATTTTCCATCCCGGCTGGGTCCACTTGGTAGACAAGCAAGGGAGATAGGTCACCAGGTATCTAGGTCTTTTATTCTTTTCTCAGTTCTTAGTTTTATCATGCTACTGTTATATGTCCATTTGGACTATAGCCATCTATCCTGGTTTCCTCCGGGCAGGACAGATGCTATTTTATTTCTTGCTTTATCATGCTACTGTTACATGCTCTCCAAAATTTGCTGGTTTCCAGTAAACGGCAGCATTTTTGGTGACTCAGACCTATATCACTGTACATTTTGTCAAAGTTTCTTCGATAAATTAATATAGCAGGTTCCACCTTTTTTACTTAAAAAAAAAAATAAAAATTCTTGTGACTGCATGAGGCTAGTCATTTAATGGGTTGAAGATAGGGTCGTAGATGTCCCTCATCTATTGGATAAAAAATTGCATTCTTCGCTTGAAGAAAGTAAAAAAGAAAAGATTAAGTTCAGTTTCACGGGAGCACTGCAGAATACTATTGATTTATATCTACCTGGTGACCAAACAAAACATCTTAAAACCTACATTAGGAGATTAAAAAACAAATAAATCCATTGAGGAAGTACCTCACAAACTATAGGTGATGGTGTGGAAATCATTTTTGATAGAGTTTTCCAAGATGAAGTTAATGTTGTCAGAAATTTAATAGACCTACATGAATCTATGAATGAAGTTGAGGAGCAGGGAGGTATGGACCATTATATGAAAATAGACAATGATGATATTTGTGTTACTTTAGAAACTATAATTGATAGAATTCTTCCTAAAATGGAATTACTTGAGTATAATGCCCATGTTATGGGCATTGATTCTGTTATCTCCCAAAATAGCACCAGCATTTTGAGTGATAGAATGAGTCAAAAAATTCATTTCTGTGAGTCTTGGTTTTCAAAAATTACTTTTCCAGCTTTCAACAGTGCGCTCCTAATTTTTTGTGGGTTAGCTGTTGAAAGCCGTCACATTCCACAGCGCACAAGTCATAAAATAATAGCTCTGCACTGGGGAAAGTCCCGATTTCGCTCAAAATGACTTTTCTTGCACACGCCAAATGTCAAGTCCTCAATACACCAAATCAATTCCCAGGTCAGACCTCAAATCCAGCCACGAATCAAGCCATTAATCAGCCATGTGTTTCACCAAAGTAATAACACATTTTCTTCATAAGTGTTTTGTTTTGCATGGTCGTGTTTATCCTTTGATATCGCAGATGCCAGTGCCCTGCAAGGATTGCGTTTGCCAGGTGTTATTAGAGTTTCTTCTGATAAATCAGGGAAGAACTTTCAGCTACAGTTTCTGCAACAAAGGACGCAGAAGATACTCTATTCCAGAGATGCTTGATTGGGCATTCCTTTGGATTTTAATAAAGAGAGATAAGATCTGTGCATTCGGAATGCTTTCATGATTGCCTGTGCATTCCATTTGTTTCTGGTCTCATGAAGACAGGATTCTGAGAAGCAGAGATCACTATGACCTGATAGAGCTCTTTTCGCATTGGTGGCAAGGCTCCCAATACCAACGATCTCTTCATGGGCGACTATGTTGATCGTGGATACTACTCTGTTGAGACTGTATCGTTGCTGGTTTCTTTCAAAATGCGCTACAGGAATAGAATTACCATGCTACGAGGAAAATGATAGGTGCTCTGTCATAGCATGCAATCAAAGAAAATAAAGATAGGTGCAACGCTATTTTCTAAATGAAAATAGTCAAACACCTGATTTGCAGGCAGATGATTTGTGTGCAAATGTTTTGTGGGTCGATCAGAATCAGAGCATTGAGGCAAGTCATAGTTATTATGGAAATTTACCAACTGCTGGTTATTCTCATCATCAAATGGACTAGATATTATGTCGGTTTTTCATATTCCTGAGAATCAAAGTTGGCTGCATCGAGAGCAAGGAGAAGATCTTGAGATTCAACTTGCGAACAACTTGAACAAAATGTTGGGGACATGGTAGAGGGGACTTGCATTTCTCAGTCATTGTCGCCTGAGATGACTAAATTCAAGAACCAGAAAGATCCTCAGCCGCTCGCCTACGGGTCGCGGATTCTTGTCACATGGGACATACTCAAAGATGGGGAAATTTTCGAGATAAGCTTTTGCAGGAGGTGGTTATTTGGAAATTTGAGAAGGTAAAGGTGGATTCCTCCTCCTCCTCCTCATTATTCTCCTGGAAGGAGATTGCAAATATGCCTCCATCCATGTGTGAGGATCTTAATAGGAATTTTCCTCATCATCAAATTTACAATCTGTTGAAGTGCGTAGCAGTGGGAAACTTTGTGTGCTTCGTACTTTATAAAGCTGCAAAGATGATAGAGGTGGTGTTTAGCCCAGAACATGTTCCAGAAGTTGCAAAGTCTGCTTGCTTCAAATACTGGAACGCCACCTGAGCAAGCCAAATTTCCTGTCAAAACAAAAGGCGAAAGTTCTATTGTTCATTCGCTGGATACCCCACTTGGAATTTTTTCTTCTCCTACCAGTGAAATAGTCAAGCAGGTATGGCCCTTCTCCAATAAGCTGAATTTTGGTCAAGTGAAGCCAGAGCAGTTTGAAACTTCAGATGTTAAACAGGCTGTATCTGTTCATTATTCAAGCCAAGATGTTATGGGCAGAAGTCAAGAGCATTCTGCATCAAACATTGGGAAGCTAGCATCTACTGATTCAGCATCCAAGTGGGCCTGTGGTTCTCTCGAAGCTGATGTGAAAGATGTACCCAATAATCTTCTTTCCAATATATCTGTAGCTTGTGAGGAAGCAAGCAACATTGGTGAACCATTGCAAAATTTATCTGTAAATTTCAATGATGATACTTCATTGAAAGACCAACAGGAAATGCTAATTTCCAGTGCTCATATATTTGTTGATGATCAATAGGAAATGCCAATTGAACAGTAACTGAAATTGGAGTTGAAAATGGAAAACATAGTGGTCCCAGTGATTACTCAAGACAAATTCTTGCTAGTGCCAGATCTAATCCATTAGGGATTTCTATAACACCCAGCACTAGACATCAACTCCAGCGAGAGCAATAGTAGATATCATGGAGTTTGGATTGGATGTCAACTGTGGATCTTTCCTCGGGATCATGCAGAAGCAACAGTGAAGGTTGGGAAACTGAAGGAATCCTTTCTAGACACGGCTCTATTCAACTCTTTCACTGTGCAGATGCGCCTGGGATTATTTGATGGCAATCCAACAATGTAGCCCTATGGTAATCTTGGACCTCGGGAAGTTTGTAGTGAACAACATTAGCAGCTAGCCATGGAGGCTACAGGATAGGGGATAGTTCTGTTAAAAATAAAAACAATAATAGAGCATTGTCATTATCCTCAACCCAAATCAAATCATTGGCTGTCATTGGACCCAATGCAGATGTCACCAATATTATGATTGGAAACTATGTAGGTGTACCATGCAGATACACAACACCTATACAAGGTCTCGGTAAATACACAACAACTATACATAAACCTGGCTGTGGAAAACATGCAGATCACTTCTTCAGAAGGCCTTATGGAACTGTCAAGATACCTAGGGATGTAAGTTATTCATATACCTGATTTGAGTATGCACTCAGAAAATGATCTCCAGCTTTTGAAGCATCTAGTAAATGAATACAAGGTCCCTTTTGGCCTTAGATTTTCTTTACTAACAAGGTTACACTGTGCAAGAGCCTTTTCGCATCTAGACACCCG
>JASDQU011102798.1:0-13528 GCA_032191745.1 Picea mariana
TACTCTCCCACACCATTCTAGTTCGGATCTACTCATTGCAAGAAGGCATTTCGGAGGAGTTGCATGTGCCATTTGATTTATTGGATGCATTGGACGAATTGGAGAGGAGGGGGGCAATTTTGAGATTCAGATCTACTCAGTTTGTAGGGGCTATACTTCAGATCTGATCCTGAGACTTCACCCAGTGACTTGCAGTGTCCCGATCTACCTTTCTAGCGAGTTTCAGGGCATTTGGAGGCCTCCTTCATCAGAGCCGAACTTATAGGGTTTGACAGTTTTAGGAGGATGCAGCTCCATTGGGGGATTCAACATTTGGAGGAGTTTCCCTTGGTATTTCAATCTGAGATTTCAGTAGAGGATTATACTCATCCCGATCTACAGTTCGACATATTCAGCGAAGTATTTGGAGGTCTCCTTCATCAAGGTCGAAATTGTAGGTTTTGATAGTTTTAGGAGGACGCAGCTCCATTGGGTGATTCAGCATTTGGAGCAGTTTCCCTTGGTATTTCGATCTGAGATTTCAGTAGGGGGTTCTACTCATCCTGATCTACAGTTCGGCATCTTCAGTGGAGTATTTGGAGGTCTCCTTGTAATGTCCCCCACCTCTTGTTGAAGAGGTATTGAGAAGACTCAGTGACCTAAGCATCCCCACTAGGTCATAGTCTTACACTAAGGGGAAGGGTCAACCAAACTAAAGTTATATTATTAAGTTGGCTTGATGAAAAGGTGACAAAGAGTTAAAAGATAACTCAATGAAGGAATAGAAGCGCTAGAGGTTGAGTTAGGGGTTAATCTAACTCAACAAAGAAATAGAAGAAAAGTATGAAAGGAAGGCTGGGGCGAACCTATGATTCATTCTGGATTTTGGTATTTTGCTTATTGATGGTCTTGAGCATACAGTTTTGAGGGTTTTGATATTACAAACCCTAGTGAGCAGCTCAGTGGTGAAAGATTCCACTCACCTAGCTCCAAGCTTGGTCTCGGGGATGAAATACTCCACCCACACCATTCTATAGCTATCATCTACCCAAGAGGACGAGTAAGCCGTACCATTTGGATCAATAGGGCCGTACCAACTAGGGCTTTTCTGCAGGGGCGCACCAGTTGTTGAAGAAGAGTTTGATCCAGCCAAAGGAAGAAGCTTGAGAGTTTTCCAGCATTAGGGTTTTGCTTGCAAGCCCTTCCTCATCAGTTTGAGGGCTTCTTGGAGGAGTTATCACATCCCTATCATTTACAGCAGGTTGGGACAATTTCAGGAGGAAGGGTACGATTTGGAGATTCAGTAATTCTCAAATTTAGGAGGCTACAGGCTAGATCTGAGCTTGAGACTTCCCTCAAGTGCTTGTGGATGCCCGATCTATCATCCGGGAGAGCTTCAGACGATTCAGAGGGCCCATTCGTCTAGGTCATACTATTGGCTATATTCAGGGTTTCAGGAGGGTCGTACCATCCTAGGGTTTCTGCAGTTTGAGGAGGAAGCTTCAGTGTTTGAGCTTCATACTTTAGGAGGATGCTTCTCTTGCCTTGATCTATCATTGGGGAGGATTTGGCAGCATCGGGAGGTTTATAACTTCAGAAGAGTCGAACCCTTGGTGTCCTTGTCTTCAGCAGGTCGTACCAGCAATCATCAGGGCCGTACCAGTGACTTGAAGAGAGGCCGAAACCCAGATCTAGCAGTTGAGCGTTCATCTTCTATTGACAGCCTTTGGGAGGCTTGATTTGTATCTCTGGGAGCATTTTGTATACAGCTCTAGTATTATCTTGAATCCATCTATTCAAATCTGCTTCACTATTGTATCAGGTGCTTGCTTTCTTATAATAAAGTTCAGCTATTTGCTTGTGGTTTCTATCTTGTGTGTTGTTGATGATCTTCATATGATGGCAATGATGTTTATGTGAATCCATGGTTAAATAACTGAATAAACCCTAAGGCCTAAATATTCATGGCAACCTGCATACACAACCAATAAGAATCAAATCAGTGGTTAGTTAGTGATTCCAAGCAAAACAAATTGGCTTGGGATCATTACAGTGGTATCAGAGCTTTGATCCTCCAAACCCGCGGAGGGATTAGCGCATGCATAGGTACAGTGGAATCTTTATGGGCAGAAGGAAGAAACAAACCAGTGAAATAGAAGCCGAAATGGAGGGTTCAGGAGATGACCGGGAGCCACAAGGCTTGGCCTTCTTGGCAGCGGAATTCCATAAGACCCTAAATATCACAGAAAACAACTTAGTTCGTCATTTAGAGGAGAGCCCGGAGACAAGTCGAAGGGAACAGGCCGAGATCACGGAGACCTTTAAGAAGGTAGCTGGAAATCTAAAAAAAATTGATGAGAACCAGACAATGTTAACCAAGCTATTGATGCAGATGACTCATAAGGGGAAAGACCCTGAGACATATGGAAACAAAGAAGCTGGTGGATCTGGTGGCTATGGGGGATCTGGTGGATCCCATGGTGAACCTAGATACAATCTGGAGAAAGGCCCCAGTTCTGAGGGAGGCCATGGAGGAGACACGCCATATGGACAAATGGGTAGCAGGGCTAACCCTAGGCCATACTTGCCCACGTTCACAGACGGACAGGTGCAACGGGAACAGGTGGACGACTTTGTGGAGCAGATGGCACAGTGTACTAAGGAGTACTACGGCCTGGACATGATCATTCAGAGACAGATGTCCCTGGATCAATATTGCCAACTCAAGTTCAGAAATAAGCCTAGGACGAACCACAGGAGCAGTTTTGAGTTTGAACGAAGACCAGGGAAGATAGAGATCCCATACTTTGATGGTATGGCCAAGATGACAGCACAGGCATGGGTGCAAAAGCTGGATACTTATCTACAGCTTAATCCCATGAGGGAGATGGAAGCCATCAAATTTGCCACCATGTACTTGGATGGCAAGGCTCATGATTGGTGGTACCATGGACTTACCACACTAGGCCATAGTCAGATAGTGTCCTACACAGAGTTCACTCAAAGGCTCATTGATAGATTTGATCAGGGAGATCCGGAGTTTCACTTCAGGGAGCTCACACAGCTTAAACAAACAGGTACGGCTGAGACATTCATTGAAGAATTTCAGAGGTTGGCCGTGATGGTACAAGATATATCACCAACTAGACTCATAATGCTCTTCACTGAAGGACTGATGGAGCCCTTGAAGGGTTGGGTAAAAGCTTTTAAGCCTACCAACCTACAGGATGTTATCTGGAGGACGAGGGATCTAGGACCAGCTGCTAGGCCGAAATTTATACCCAGACCACCTCTTAACACTGGAGGGAGAGACCAAAGGCCTCCAATAAATCAGGGAGGACGTGACCCAAGGGGTTTTGACAGGGGTCGTGGTAGAGTGGATGAGAACACCAGGAGGGAACTGAGGAGGAAGCAACTTTGCTTCACTTGCAAAGAACCATGGAACCCGACACACAAATGCATGGGTCGTGGTCAAGTGCATTACATAGAGGTCACTTTAGACAACGAGGAAGAGGAGGAGATCGGCCAGATATAGAACATTGAAGTCGAAACCATTGAAACAGTAGAAGAGGAGATCCCAGGAAAGGACAGTACGACTGAGGAGAAAGCCACCTTAGCATCTATCAGCGGAGTGCCCAAATATAACACCTTCCGGATGAGGGGAGTCTTGCAAGGACAGAAGATATCAGTTCTGATTGATGGGGGAGCCTCTCGTAACTTCATTGATTCAGCATTACTGAAAAGGAGGCATATACCCACAGTAGAGTTTGAAGGATTCAAAGTGGAGGTAGCAGGTGGAAGCACTATGCCTTGTGACAGGTACATTCCGGGTATGCAGCTTATATTGGGTAGGCATGAGCTGGTACAGAACGTCTATGTCATGGACCTTTCAGATACCAACATCATCCTGGGACTTCAGTGGCTCAGTACGTTGGGGCCTATCACCACCAACTACAAAACCATGGAGATGTCATTTACAGAGGAGGGTGGTCGAAAGGTAGTACTCTGGGGCATGACAGGGAATGTTGCAAAGGTGGTCACGGCAAAGAGGATGGAGGCCATCTTCCGAAGAGATGAGATAGTATATGCAACGGAATGCAGGTTCATGAGTACCTTTTGGCAGGAGTTGTTCAGATTGGTTGGTACGGCCTTGACCCCTAGTATAAGCTATCACCCTCAGACGGATGGGCAAACCGAGATAGTCAACAAGTGGGTAGAAGGCTACCTCAGAAATTATGTAGCAGGGCAGTAGAAGGAGTGGGTCAGATGATTGCACTTAGGAGGGTATTGCTAGAACACCACCCAGCACGTGTCCATAGGCATGTCACCGTTCAGGGCCTTGTACAACTATGATCCACTATCTTTTGTAGAGATTGCTATCAGTGACAGCAAGGCACCTATGGTACAGGATTGGGTACAATAAAGCCAAGACATCCTTAGGGAGCTGAAGGATCATCTACAGAGAGCACAGAACCAGCAGAAGGTCCAAGCAGACAAGCACAAAGTAGATCATACTTTTGAGGTTGGTGACTTAGTCTATCTAAGGCTCCAACCATACCAACAGGGTTCTATAAAAAGAAGTGGAGCAAAGAAACTACAGCCACGTTTCTTTGGGGCCTACAGAGTTAGCAGGAAGATAGGGGTCGTAGCTTATGAGCTGGAGCTTCCACAGGGCAGCTGGATACACAATGTCTTCCATGTGTCCTTCCTAAAAAGGGCCATCGGCCAACACATCACACCCATCGAGGTACTTCCTCCCATGGACGAAGAAGGGCAGCTTGTTTTGATCTCGGAAGAGATACTAGAGGTTCGGGAGAAGAGGCTGAGGAAAAGAAGCATCAGAGAGTACTTGATCAGGTGGAAGGATCTACCCATTGAGGATGCCACGTGGGAAAATGAACAAGTGGTGAGAGAAACAGGTTTGGAATTGCTTGAGGGCAAGCAATTTCTAGCAGGGGAGACTATAATTTTCCCTACCTCTTGCTGAAGATGTATTGAGACGACTCAGTGACCTAGGCATCCCCACTAGGTGATAGTCTCACACTAAGGGGAAGGGTCAACCAAACTAAAGGTATATTATTAAGTTTACTTGATGAAAAGGTGAAAAAGAGTTAAAACATAACTCAATGAAGGAATAGAAGCGCTAGAGGTTGAGTTAGGGGTTAACCCTAGGGGAGATGGAGTTGGAAGTGGATCGACTTACTCAGGAGTTGGAGAGCACTCGAGGATTCTTGAGAGGCTCACAGACAACCCTTCAAGAATCAGAGTCCAGATCAAAGGATCTCCTTGAGGAGATTCGTCAGAGATCCACTTCACCTATCTTGGTCGACACCCAAATACATCATTCAGTCACATCACTGGAGGATGTTGGTGGTCTGTCAGAGGGCACCAATTGATGGAGGAGCCTGAGTTGTTCACAAGATCACTGATGAGTATGGAGAGTTACCGTCCAGGGGCGCATGAGAGCATCTTTGAGACAGTCAGGCTCTCACCTACACATGGGGGCTCCAGAGCCAGGGGCAGTTTTGATGATACTTCCATTTGTGTCCTGAGAGGGATTGACCTTTATGTAAAGGTTGATCTAGTAGTACACCCAGGAGCCATGATGTTGCAGGGGTATACAGGGGACTACCTGAGTATGCAGGAGCATACAGTGGTGAGTGATGACTCATAGAGACATGCAGAGGTTTAAAGTGAGATCCAAAGTGCTGTATTGATGTCCAGGGAGGAGACACATTTCGAGGAGCATGTAGATGGCCCTCCTTTGCAGCAACACATAGTTATGAGAGATCTCCTTCGCAGTATCAGCAGTTGCATGGGAGATGAGACATGGAGAGTGGTTAGGCCGAAACCACCTGACATGAGTGCATTTACAACGTACGGCAGAACAGAGGTGGGCCGTGATGGGCAGACAGTTGAGGCTTTGTGTGTGATGATGAGCATCACAGGCTAGATGATAGCAGTTGAGCACAAAGGGCTTCAAACAGTGATCAATCTGACACAGGAGCAGCCAACAGAGTTTGGAAGTGATAAACTTCCAAGTTTGCCATGGGATCCGGGAGTTCACTTGGTTAGCAGGATGTTTCACTACATGATGACCCAGGTTACGCAAGAGAGCCACATACTCCACCCGGGGTTGATTTGGAGAGGGCCTACATTTTTTTGTCTGATAGAGCGACGCAGTTTTTCACTCTTGATCATCATGATCAGACATGGAGGTGGGTGGACAGGTACTACTTCTACAGAGACATTTTTACAGGTACAGTTTCTGGACAACAGGTCCAATGGCCACAGGGATTTCAGCTTGAGGATCCAGAAGTGGAGGATCCAGTATACATACAGGGAGCAGTAAGGCAGGGCCATCATAGTGCAGTGTTAGCATGGGGATCTTCAACAGAGGTTAGCATGGGTCCCAGGGATTGTAGGGTTGAGCATTTCACTGACTGACAGGGGCGAGTGGTCCTTTGCAGGGGGAAGTTGTTCTGACTTCCCATTGAGCTTCAGTGTTGATGGGAGCACATCGCTTGAGGGTGTCTCACAGAGGTCTGGCAATACCTCATTCTGGCATCAACATGTGCAGTTGATGGAGGCCATGTGGATCTTGCTAGAGACTTGGAGGATGGATTCATTCCGAGGTGAGGCCATGTGTCATATGCAGGAGACTTCCGGAGTTGGTATATTTCAGGGTTATGCTTCCCAGGGGCTAGCAGTTCATGACTAGATATGGAACCCAGGGGGCAGAGTGTATGATTATTCATCCTTAGAATGGTTCTACTGTGTATCCCACAGGTGGACATCGGATCCTGGTATTATACTTGAAGGAATTTGGCTATTGCTTGAGGACAAGCAATTTTCTACCAGGGTAGACTATAATGTCCCCACTTTGGGACACCATCACAGTGCAAAGGTTTATGATGACCAAAGTAGCCAAATGGATGTTATAATGAGTACAGGGGTTATTGAGAGGCATTGTGGGGTCCGGCTTGCATTGCTCATCCTATTTCATCATTATGAGCCATTCCGCACAGATTGGCTTTGGTTCCGTGGCATTCCGACGATTTCCAGGATTTTGACTATTTTGGGTTATATGTCAATTAAATGCACTGAAGAGGTCATTTTGGGCACTATACTTGGAGGAACCTCTCAGTGTAATAGCTCGTTGGAATCGGGAGAAACAACACTACAGGATAGGATGACGAGAAGTGACTTTCAGTGGCCAGGGAAGCCACAAGGAAAGATAAGGTGTTTTTCAGAGGTAAAAAGGTTAATTAATTAACTAAAGTGATTTCATTAATTAATTAAATATTCATAAAATGAAAGTCACTTTGGAGGGACAAGGTGAGCAAAAAGTATAAAGGAAAGGCAAGGGCCTCTACTCATTCATTCATGTATGTTTATCTTTTGGATATCTGGCTTCTAGCTAGAGGGCCCATCTCTTGGGGGTTTTGAGGGTTTTGACATAACAAACCCTAGAGGACAATTCGGTGGTGAAAGATTCCACCTAGCATGTCCCAAGCTTGGTCTCCGAGATGCAATACTCTCCCACACCATTCTAGTTCGGATCTACTCAGTGCAGAAAGGAATTTCGGAGGAGTTTCATGTGCCATTTGATTTATTGGATACATTGGACGAATTGGAGAGAAGGAGGGCAATTTTAAGATTCAGATCAACTCAGTTTGGAGGGGCTATACTACAGATCTGATCCTGAGACTTCCCCCAGTGAGTTGCAGTCTCCCGATCTACCTTTCTAGCGAGTTTCAGGGCATTTGGAGGCCTCCTTCATCAAGGCCGAAATTATAGGGTTTGACAGTTCTAGGAGGACGCAACTCCATTGGGGGATTCAACATTTGGAGGAGTTTCCCTTGATATTTAGATCTGAGATTTCAAGAGGGGATTCTACTCATCCCGATCTACAGTTCAACATATTCAATGGAGTATTTGGAGGTCTCCTTCATCAAGGCCGAAATTGTATGGTTTGACAGTTTTAGGAGGACGCAGCTCCATTGGGGGATTAAGTATTTCGAGGAGTTTCCCTTGGTATTTCGATTTGAGATTTCAGGAGGGGATTCTAGTCATCCCGATCTACAGTTCGACATCTTCAATGGAGTATTTGGAGGTCTCCTTCATCAGGGCCGAAATTGTAGGGTTTGGCAGTTTTCAGGAGGACGCAACTTCATTGGAGGATTCAACATTTGGAGGTGTTTCCCTTGGTATTTCGGTTTGAGATTTCATCAGGGGATTCTTCTCATCCCAATCTATAGTTCGACATCTTCATCGTAGCATTTGGAGGTCTTTGACAATAGGGCCGAATTATTGAGGGTTTCAGTCTTCTACTAGACCGTGGCATCTTCCAGCTTGGGGTTTGGCACTCATACGACCCAAATCTACTCTTGCATCGGTCTTCATTGGATATTCGGCCTTTGGAGGCTTGTCGTCTTCTATTGGAGCATTTTGTAGCAGCTCCTATCTTGTAGCCATATGATGTGCATTCTTGATCGACATCTTCATTGTAGCAGGTTCTTCTACTATTATGAATAAAATCATATCTGCAGTGTTTTGGCTTGTCTATCACTTATTGATCTTGCATATGGTTGAGGTATGTACCATGATTGTATCTTCTTGTTTATTGCTGCAACCAACATATAAACCATCAGTAAAACCCTAAGCTTAACCTAAAGAATCACTGCAAGCAAAGTGTTTGACGAAATGCCACAACTAGTAAAAGTTTAAAAAAAGACACCCAAAACCGTGATGTTCCTTGCATCTTGGCTTGGGAACATTACAGTGGTATCAGAGCTTAAATCCTGCCAACCTAAGGGGTCTCTCATAGGGATAGATGGATAGTTGGGAAGAAATGGATAACATATCCTTTGAGATAACATGTTTGGAGATAAAATATTCCGCCCTTAGCGAGGAAACTAAGGCCCTAATAACCTTCCAATAATATGCAGACTATAGAAATCCCCATTGGAGCAAAGAGGATATTTTACACAGGATCATCATAGCAGGGGAAAAGAGAGCAGCAGTAGCTAGATGGTTGGAAGAGCATATGAACCCCACGCCCATTAGGAGCCCGCAACTTTGCTACAGTTGCAAGGCTCCTGGGGAACCTGATCACATGTGTAGGAGTAAGGATCAAAAGCATATTATTGAGGTACGCCATGATAGTGATGATGAGGTGCGTGAGGATGGAGCGATAGATGCTGATTCAGAGCAGTCTGATGATGACAGTGACTCTTGCACAGAGGCTAGTGACAGTGACTCTACCACAGAGGCTAGTGATAGTGACTCTTGCACAGAGGCTAGTGATGCTTGCACACTTGAGGAGGACAGTGACCCTTGCCCATTGCAAGGAGCAGAGGGATGGACAGGACGATAGCACCAGTGCTTCAGCAGACATATATACTACTGATGACATCACACATTAGCAGAGTGGTGACACTAATGAGGGTTCACACGTGTTAGCACCTAGATCTAATGAGCTTCCTATGAGGGTCGTGACACATCTGCCATCTTTTCAGATTCCCCTGATAGCCACATCACATGAGGAGGTCAGTGGCATGTAATATATGATTGAGGAGCCTTGTGTGAGGGATGCACACCACAGACATGTAGATCCACAGATCTGGGAGGAGATACATGACATGCAGAGAGTTCACCGTACACATACAGATCAACATGAGGAGACTAAGTCACAACATTTGGAGACTCCATTAGTTGAGCAGATTGTGGAGACTGACAAGTTGATGGAGCACTTACTTCTAGGATCAGCCTGCAGTGATGAGGATGCACTACTTATTGGTCAGGATGACCACAACACGTGTCTGGACACATCTATATGGGATCCAGGCACAGGAGGATACAGCTGCTCACACCGGGTATAGTATGATTCAGAGGGAGCTAGCAGTTGAGGATGATGTACACTCACGTATGGGCAGACCCAGTAGCACTGTAGACAGGGATCAGTTCAGTGTTTCATCTTTTGCAGAGAGTATTGTTGGGGATTATGGGGTTGACACTAGCAGGACTGACACTAGCAGTGAGGGATATGAGATGGCACCTCAGCATGACGATGATCAGGAGTCGCACTACTTGACAGGACAGTTGAGAGTCAGTGAGGATATGATCATGGCAGGCTACGAGGCACATTGATGACATGCAGGCATTGATGGTTGATTGTTGTTGGAGGGCATCAATAGCACATGATAGTTCAGATGAGGCATTTTCCATAGATGACTTTCATACTCTCTTAAAGAGAATGTCTGTGATGAGGTCCGACTTCCAGCAGTTGTTGATAGACAAGGACTACCTACTGGGGATTGGCGAGATGTATCACATAGCCTTGAGGGAACAGGAGTTGGAGGTGGATCGACTTACTCAGGAGTTGGAGAGCACTCGAGGATTCTTGAGAGGCACACAGACAACCCTTCAAGAATTAGAATCAAGATCAGAGGAGCTCCTTGAGGAGATTCATCAAAGATCCACTCCACCTATCTTGGTGGACACCCAGATACATCATTTAGTCACATCACTGGAGGATGTTGGTGGTCTGTCAGAGGAGCACCAGTTGATGGAGGAGCCTAAGGTGTGCACAGGATCACTGATGAGTATGGAGAGTTACGGTCCGGGGGCGCATGAGAGGATCTTTGAGACAGTCAGGCACTCACCTACACATGGGGGCTCCAAAGCTAGGGGCAGTTTTGATGATACTTCCATTTGTGTCCCGAGAGGGATTGACCTTCATGTAGAGATTGATCTAGTAGTACACCTAGGAGCCATGATGTTAAAGGGGTATACAGGGGACTACCTGAGTATGCAGGAGCATACAGTGGTGAGTGATGACTCACAGAGACATGCAGAGGTTTACAGTGAGATCCAGAGGGGTGTATTGATGTGCAGGGAGGAGACACACTTCGGGGAGCATGTAGATGCCCCTCCTTTGCAGCAGCACATAGTTATGAGAGATGTCCTTCGCAGTATCAACAATTGCATGGGAGATGAGACATGAAGAGTGGTTAGGCCAAAACTACCTGACATGAGTGCATTTATGGCATACGGTAGGACAGAGGTGGGCCGTGATGGGCATACAGTTGAGGCTTTGTGTGTGATGATGAGCATCACAGGCCAGATGATAGCAGTTGAGCACAGAGGGCTTCAGACACTGATCAGTCTGACACAGGAGCAACCAACAGAGTTTGGAAGTGATAAACTTCCAAGTTTGCCATGGGATCCAGAAGTTCACTTGGTTAGCAGGATGTTTCGCTACATGATGACCCAGGTTGCGCCAGAGAGCCACATACTCCACCAAGGGTTGATTTGGAGAGGGCCTGCAGGTTTTTGTCTAATAGAGCGAGGCAGTTTTTCACTCTTGATCATCATGATCGGACATGGAGGTGGGTGGACAGGTACTACTTCTACAGAGACATTTTTACAGGTACAGTTACTAAGGCACCTCTATTCTTCTTATAAGCATTCTTTATTCATTTGTATAAATCTAGTATTCGCTTCACTATTTAATCCATTGTGTAGATATTTCACTATCTAATTTATGGTTATATAATCATTTACTTGTTCATTCATTGTATATCTATATATCTCATGTTGTATTTCAGTTTGCAGATNTAAGGCACCTCTATTCTTCTTATAAGCATTCTTTATTCATTTGTATAAATCTAGTATTCGCTTCACTATTTAATCCATTGTGTAGATATTTCACTATCTAATTTATGGTTATATAATCATTTACTTGTTCATTCATTGTATATCTATATATCTCATGTTGTATTTCAGTTTGTAGATAGTATTCATATTTGATTTAAAAGTGCAAAGTAATTTCTTTTATTTATTGTGAATATCTTGTAGCAAAATTCATTTTTGTATAATTGTAATTTGTTGTATAAATCTTATTGACTCCATTTACCCATCTTTAGGCACTAGTCTTAGTATAACTTGTAGATCAAGGGGTTTGCTCGTCATTAAAGATTTGCATTTGCATTGTTGATTGTCATTTAGGTTAGGTCCCCTAACTCAAGATTTAAAATTAACTCCTAGAACACTTAATCAACTTAACTTAATTAAGTAGGGTCTACCCCCCCAAGCTTCCTTAGGAGTGAGCCTAGACGAAAGAAGTCCAAGTCGAGGTGACAGTGGGTTTGGACTTAGGCTTGTGCCTCTAAGGACACACCAAGTGGATTGGGGACTTCTCCATGTTAGTAGGTGTGTATAAGGACGACAACAAGCCCCAGATTCCAATCTAAAGGAGATAGAGCCTACTCCCTCTATCTTGTAACATTTGTCATCCCCAAGATCAACTTGCTCTACAAAAGATTTATTCTTGAAATATGAAAGGATCTCCTTGTACCCTGTCATGTGCTTTGATGCACCACTGTCTACTAAGCAAGTTTTCGGCCCGGTGATAATTGTATTAGATAAAGAAGAAACCAAGCAATATTTTTTTCTATTTTCTCTTTCATTAGAAGGACTTTTTTTATTTATTTTGGCATCATCATCATCAGCAATTGAGGCATGATGTTTCCCTTTCCTTGGATTTTTCTTATTATACCAACAGTGTCTAGCAAAGTGACCCAACTTATTGCAATTAAAGCATTTAATCTTAGATGTATCAATATTCTTGCCTTTGAACATACCTTTAGTATTTATCTTCTTCTGAGAACCTTTCTGGAAAGTGACTTTCTTCTTTCCTTTGAATCTTGATGCTAACGCTGAATGCTCTTCTTTGGATGGCTCGCTCCTGGTAGCAGTGCGACTCTCCTCTTGGAGACAGTCATGCCATAACCTCTCAAACGTGAGTTGAATCTTTCTCCCATTCACACTGGATAAGAAAATCTCCCATGAAGAAGGAAGACCATCAAATATGGCTTACACTAAGTCATCATCATCCATTGTGACACCTCTGACCAAGAGTTGATCTCTGATCTGGGCTATCCTGGAACAAAAAGATGCTATTGATTCACCTTTCTCCATCTTCAAATACTTAAGTTTCTGCTTAAGTGTCCTCTTCTGAATTGGTGTTTTTTTCTCATACAGATTTACCAAGGTATCCATACATTCCTTGGCAATCATTAACGAAGTCATTGTTGGCATTACACTGTCTTTGACTGAGTCAAAGATAATTCGCTTGGCCTTTGCTTGACTCTTCTTGAAGGCCGCTCTCCCTGCATTAGAGGTGGGTTCCTCCATCACTGTGGTCACATACTGCTCAAGATCATGCTCCTACAAGATATTCATTATCCTGAGCTTCCACACATTGAAGTTGGAAGCTCCTTCAAGCCTATCCTCGGCCCTGACAAAAATGGAGAATTCCTTGGAACTTACGCTGGAAATTAATCAAGCTCTCTTGTATCTGTGTGTACCTTGTTCCTGCTGTTAATGTTTATGCCATTATTATAGTTCTTTGCATTTCATAAGATATGAGCATAATAAGAACAAGATCACTGAGAAATACACATCCACAATAGACACAGCATTTATCCTGGGAAACCCTCTAGGGGAAGAAAACCCAGCAAAACTTCCTTATCATAAATGGCTT
>JASDQU011102799.1:0-10440 GCA_032191745.1 Picea mariana
CTTTAGTGATTCAAATCAGGAAGATGAGATACATAGATTGTTCCAAGACACATTTGCTCCAATGGATGAGGACAACCAGGATGATAGTCATGATGTTGATCCTCTACTCGAGAAGTCACATCAACCTCTTTATGAAGGCTCAACAACGAATCTTCTATCTATTATATTTTTGTTGGTGAACTTGAAGGTTTTGAATGGTTTATCAAACACATGCCTCACATAGATACTAAGGTATTTAATTTGTTAATTATTTATGCCTGCATGTTCACAAATACTTAAAAGGTTCAACTTTTTCCTATATTGTGATTCTTTTCTAATTTGTAAATTAGTATGGATGTGGTATTGATGATTAATATTGTTTACACTGACTTATTGTTTTGAATTTTGTAGATTGTTAGGTGAATTTCTATTACCGACGTCGAATATTTTTCCACACACATATCGAGAAATATCCGTGATTATGAAAGAAATTGGAATGGAGTATCAGGCTATTGATGCATGTCCTAATAATCATATCATATATTATGGACAATATGCATTAGAAAATGAATGCCCACAATGTCAAATAAGTAGATATTGAACCGATAAAGCATCAAAGAAGGTGCCTCGCAAAGTTCTTCGTTATATTCTGATAATTCCACATTTCCAGTGGTTGTTCAGGTGCCAAAGCATAGCACAGTTTATGGATTTCCATGCAAAGAACAAAAGTCAAGACAGTGTTCTTCGAATTCCTGCAGATGGTTCTGCATTGAAGTACATCAAAGAAAAGTGGCCAATTTTTAAAGAAGAACCTTGTAATGTTAGACTTTCGTTGGCAGCTGATGGTGTCAATCCATTTGGAGAGCTTCGTTCTGCATACTCAGTGTGGCATTTTTTTGTTATAAATAATAACCTTCCTCCTTGGATGTCAATCAAGAGAGAGCACACAATGTTGGCAATGATTGTTCCAGGTATTTAATTATCTTTTATTTGCTTTAAAGTATGACAAAATATTTTATTTCTTTGTTTCGTGCATGGTAATTATTTCTTTTATATATAACGACATCTAGATAAGTATAATTAATCATACAGTATGTTGAACCAATTAGGTAAGTACCAGGTTAAAGATATGAACATATATATTGAGCCTCTTATCGATGAGTTGTAGAAGTTATGGGTTGGCGTCACTATGTATGACATCTCTAGACCAATAGGGAAAAAACGATTTCAATTACATGGAATACTATCATGGACAATTCATGATGCTCCTAGGTTAACACATTTTTGTGGTATATTGTTACTTTATTTTGTGATTTAATATTATATATATTTATTGAAAATATCATGCATTATTTTAAATTGTAACTCTAATTCGCTACATTAATTCATATATCTTGTAGGTCTTCAAACAAAGGGTAAATTTGCATGCCCAATTTGTGGTCCCAGGATAAAATCTCATCGTTCAAGGATTTTAGGAAAGGAAGTGTTTGATGAGTATACGCACTTTCTGCCTAAGAACCATAGTTATCGAACTACAGACAAAGCAAAATTCAATGGTAAATAAGAGAATGGAAAAAAACCACGAAGAATGACACCTCACCTATGGAAGTTGGAATATATTAGAAATCGTCAAGGTATGTGAATTATTTATGTATGACATATTATATAAATCTTTGGTTAATTTCATTATTAATTTCAATTTTTTTTATTAATTAGTGTTAATTTCAATTTTTTGATGTTTCATGAATGTCATTAAGGCACAAATGGGCTTCCATGAGGAATGAAAAGTTACCAGATGCAATTTAGTAGATTGTCATACTACGAGCACCTTAAAATAGTTCATCTGTTTGATACAATGCATATGGGGAAGAACGTAACAGAATTGTTATGGCAAATATTAGATGGAAGGACTGACAAAGAGAGAATTGGAAAGATTTTTTGTGACATCCAAGAAGCTAATCATGCATTGCAAAGTGTTATTATTAATTCTAATGGTGATAGTCGTGAACAGAATACTAGTCTTCCTTGGTTATTGACAGAGCAACAGAGCAATATTGTAAAAGAGGTCATTCGAAAAATTAGGTTTCCGACGGGGTTTCCGTCGAACATACAAAATATATTAACGAAAAAAGGTGATTTTGGTGGGGTTAAAACACATGACTAGCATACTTTCATTAAGGTAATTAGTAGGTTATAATATATTTCCTTATTGGTATGCATTTTTTGGAAACAAATAATAATTATTTGGTTTTTTTTACAGTATGTTCTACCTTTATTTCTCCTAGACAACTTTGACAACAACATAAAACAAATTATTTATGTACTTGGAAAATACATGAGGTAAGTAATGTTTTATAAGGAAAATGTGCTTCTTATGTGATTTGTAGTGGAACTTATTGACATATTATGTTTTATCTGCAAATTTATGTATGGCTTGATATTATTTTATTGCATCAACATTTGTAGGTGGCTATCATCAAAGTAAATCCATAAAGAATATATAAGGTATTGGAAGAGAGAAACTGCCCAACTAATGTGTCAAATGCAACAGTATCTACCTCCAACATTTTCCAATGCACAAGAACACTACCGCATACACTAAGTTTAGGAGATTGAATTATGTGGACTAGTACACACAAGATCGATGTGGATGGTGGAGAGGCAGTTGAAGTCATTGAAGGCTTTTGTTAGACAAAGAGCACGTCTAGAGGGTTATATCGTTGAGGGATATATGGTATATCAATGCATGGTGTATATTAGTCAATATCTACCTAAATTAGCAGAAAATATGAATGTGCCTCGCATTTGGCATCTCGAATCCATAAACAAATTTGAAGGGGAGGTCCTATTAGGGAAAGGTAAAATGAAGACTGTGAAAGGTAATTATTAGATGTTGACGTAGATTTAATATATTACACATTTATTTTTCCAATTTTATTTTATCATACTGATTTTTTACATTTTTTTATCCTTCATATTGAACTATATTAAACGATTCTTTTATTAACAATAGATAATTAATGATATTAAATTTTTATTTTATCATATAGTTGCTCGAGAGACGGATGCTTTACATTTATACATTGAAAACAACCTTGATTGGATGGAGCATTGGACAGAATATACTGAAGAATACTTTGGTAGGTTATCATGGGAAGGGGTGAGTAAGATGATTAAAACAGCGCATCGTCATCGAGATAAATTTCATGATCTTACGTCAACTAGGGAAGTTGATTTAGCCTTTGGTTTAAAAGATAAACAGGCAAGTAAATTGTTTACCCACATTTTCCTAGTTATTTCCCAATTTTTTAATGTATTTGGTTTGTTTAATTTTTGAAATATATATTTACTACGTCCTATATGAGGTTTATTAATTGGAAATGTATTTTTTACTTGTTGTCCATGTTGTCGTTGAAACATCACAAGGCTATGTGGTGTAATGGTCGTAAATTTCGTATCAAAATGTTGGATGATAAGATGAAAACCTCGGATTGTGGGATAACTGCAATGTTTAAGGTCACCAACATTTCCTCTAGAAGTGACAGAAATCTGGAAGAAACTAAGAATATGTACTATGAGCATTTGGAGGATATAATTGAGTGTGATTTTAATTCCCTTAAAATAGTTTTTTTTTAGGTAAAATGGTACAGGCTACAGATGCATGAATGTGATCCTGAAAGAACTGTTATTGAGCATGATAATGGATTTACCATGTTTAATACAAGTTCATTTGAACCGGGTACAGAGCCTTATGTTCTTTCAAGTCAATGTGAGCAAGTATTTTACGCAGAGGTACCTAGTAAAGCAGGTTGGTCATACATTGTTAGATATGATCCAAGAGGAAGACCAGTAAAGTATAATCATGTAGACGAGGATGAATATAATAATGAGGAAGAAGATCATGATTATGCAGGTCAGGAGCAAGTGGTTGTAGTTGATGTGTCAAACAAAGAAGTTGAAGAAGTTGATCATCCAAATGTAGGAGACGATGATCTCATTAATGATATCGATAACTATATTAGTGAAAATGGCATTGATGATGATGTTGATATGAATGAGCCTTTCACCAATATTGATTATGAACCAGATCCTGATACAGATGTTGAGCTGGATGAAGAAGAAGATGATTGATATTTAATTGTTGAAAAGAAGAGGTGTGTTTTTATATCTTTTATATGATCTTTATATGTTTTTATTTTGTATAATAAAGTATATGATACATGTTCTTTATAATTTCAAATTAGGTACTATGGGGAAATTGAGAGTGATGTGAGGGGGGGGGGCATAATTAGAGCTTCCACCTTCACGTGGTTGCCCCTATTTAGTAGAGAATGAACTATTCTTGAAACCAAGAGGAGCTCTGTGCAACTGCGCCTAATCATACCAACAATGTAGGTATGTCATCCCAGGGATTTACATTTTTATGTTTATATTTTTGTATAAGCCATTGAATGACAACCATAATTTAATTTTTTGTCGTTTTTGAATAAAATATGATCAATCCCAATATTTTGTCAAAGCAACACACTGTTGCAAAACATGTCCAAAACAAGGCATTAATTTAACAATATAAGCCATTATTCTGGTAATGGCCGGCGTGGATGCCAGGTTCTTAGGTTTCATTGAAAAATATAAAAAAGCACAATTTATGAGCATTTTCAATGCAAATCCCTTGAAATTGAAGATTTTAATTGCAGAAATCGGATTTAGCAATTTCGAAAACATCTCATACCAATGATGTAGGTCTGTCATCCCAGGGATTTCATGCGACAAAAAATATCTGCCAGATTTCTGTCTAAATTTGTCCGTTATGCCTCTCCTTTCTATGAGATTTCAGTCCAAATTTGAAATAGTATCTACATCGAAAATTGTTGGTTTTGCTTTGCGTTGAAACAGTATGCCTCTCCTTTTTTCTGTATTCAAATACACTTATTTTGACTTAAATTTGCATTTTTGAATTTGTGTTATTCAAATATTTTATTGTAACCTGATGGGCAACAGTAATCTAGTTCAACAGTAATCTGATGGGCAACAGTAACCTGTGAATGCGGCCAATGTTGAAATTCTTTCAAAATGTTTCTATATGCATTGAAATTTGACATGGACAGATTGTTCGCATGCCTTAATGATATGGAAGGTTTTCTAGACTCAAATATACAATACTAGATACGGGAACATGTTTACTGTCAATGAATTTTAAAAGGAACAATGAAAAAACATTGTACTAGGTCTAGACATGGGCAATGGTGACCTGTGAATGGGGCCAACGTTGAAATTGTTTCTGTATGCACTGAAATTTGAAATGGATAGACTATTCTCATGCCTTAATGATGTGGGAGGGTTTTTGGACTCAAATTTGACTCACACACCCACTTGTTTCCATCATCAATTCATCATGTAAACCATAAATCCTAATTTTCTTTCAAACTACACAAATTGGTTGACACAAGTTTTAAGTTTTCATCAGTCTTTCTTCATTTTTCTTTCAGGTTCTACATTGTATATACAATGTATGTGTGTCATAGTTGTGATGAAAAATCCCTCTTTTCGTTCAATGTTTAATCAACACTAAAAAAATGACTGTGATGAATGGCCCATGCGTCCCTAAGGAAATTTCTATGATCATGTACCTTGTTGTTTGACCCTAGAGCATTCCTTGAAAAACCATGAGAACCATACTTCATGTTGCAAATTCATTTGAAATGGCCATTGTTATATCACATATCGCATTTGTGATTCCATAAATCCCTATGCATGGACCATAAATCCCTCTTTTTCGTTGATTGCTTAATCAACACCATAAAAATACTCCCTCGCAGTACTATATGTGGGGAAGTGTGTATTGTCGAATGAATTTTACAAGGAAATTGTACTAGGACTAGACACAGGCAACAGTGACCTGTGAATGGATCCAACGTTGAAATTTTTTCAAATTGTTTCTATATGCAGTGAAATTTGATATGGATAGACTATTCGCATGACTTAACTATATGGGAGGGTTTCTGGAGTCAAATTTTACTCACACACCCACTTTATTCCATCATCAATTCATCATGTAAACCATAAACCCTGATTTTCTTTCAAAGTACACCAATTGGTTGACACAAGTTTTAATTTTTTGCCAGTCTTTCTTCATTTTTCTTTCCGGTTATACATTGTATATACAATGTATGTGTGTCATAGTTGTGATGAAAAATCCCTCTTTTCGTTCATTGTTTAATCAACACTATAAAAATGATTGTGATGAATAGCCCATGCGTCCCTAAGGAAATTTCTAAGGAATGCATTGACTTGATCTTTTGTGAGACCTAAATGGTTGCAATTGTGAAGGAAAGCACTTGCAAAAGATTTGTTCTTTGTGTTTTCAATCATCCAATGAGCATAATATTATTAGAAGCATGACCCCTTCTTTTCCTTTTCACCAAGATATTCTAGGCATTTTTTATCCCTAAATGATGTCATTTCAAGTTAGAGAAAAGTTTTTTGGATATTCTCTATTTCCAATCAGGATTTCTGTACAATGCATATTCATCTTGACTCGATGTGTTTCGTCTACTCTAGAAGAAAAACTGAGAACAACTTCAAGAGTTCCTCGTCCTCCTTGGGTTTCTTTAAGTTAACTCAAATGGCCTAGACTTGTCTAAAAAAATTTTGGAATAAAACATAGATGTGGCCTCTTGTTTCACAAAGTTATTTTTAATAAAATTCTTAGTATGATGCACATTAAAATTTCTATGATCTACTCATTGATGGATTTCTCCTTGTAAAAAGGGTAAAGAAGGGCTCACAACAATATTTGTTGCTACTTGTTTCAATAGTACACTATGGAAATGGGACTCATTTACTCATAACATAGTTTGAAAATCCAACTAGAAGAAGATCCTTCATTTGTTAACAAGAGATTGTAACTGCAAGGACCCGGGTGGAGTCATCGATTTGGTAGGTTTTAGTGTTCCAAATGAATGAATGTGTTGTTTTTGACATGGAATGGGACAACACATGTAGCTTCTTAATTTTGTTTCTTCACTTGATGTGGGTCTGGTCATTCCTAGCCTTGAATTGAAAGTTAGCCCTAGTCTTAGTCATCGCCCTTCATGACACTTGTCACCAAATGATTAGATCACAGGGTTGGAGGCATATGGGCATTGGGATGAGGATTTATAACCCTACAGTAACAAGAGACATTAATTGAACTTTGACTAGATTGAAAGGTCCGTGCAATTGAAAATAGTAACAACCCAAAACTAAAAGGGATCAATACATAGATTGTCAATGAGAGGTGATCTAGTGGTGTGTAGGAAGAGGCCTAGCACCTTCAAAATTATCATTCTCCTCCAACTATCCACATCTATGTATAATTCTAAATCATCATCCCTCCTTGAGTCCAATGACCCCATGATTCTAGCGTGGCCATGCTCGATGTGGGATTTTACACATTTCAAATTATGGGATCATACATAAGATAATGTATCACCTTTAGTGGATCATACATATATATATGGGAAAAATCCAACGAGAAGAAGATGCTTCATTTGTTAACTCAATATGTAATCGGTTATAGATGCTTCATTTGTTAACTCGAATCTCCCCTTATTATTAATATTAGGCTCTACTTTCCATTATCAAACTACAAATAAATCCATTTATAATATCTAGAGGATATAGCCACACTCCCCTCATAATTTATAAGCTACCCTGCATAGGTCTCAATTTTACAAGGAGTCTTTGAGAAAAATCAAGCTCAAACAGATCACGCTAAGATTCAATCCTCCTATCCCACTACATCCCACACCTCTAGGAAATTTGGATGAGGAAAAGGAGAAGGAAGATTTGAAAGAAAATAGACAAAAAATTAGGGTTATACCATGTCAAAGGTATCATTACTCATTTTGTGTCCTATGACCTTAGGGATGCTTGCAAGGAACAAAATAATGGGACAAAAAAAGAGGCAGGGTAAATGACATAATGCACATGAGACATTTTTTATTCTATAATATATATCTCTCTACATCCCCTTCCTTTGTCTCCTAGACGCAAAATTAGAAATTCGGGTAAGAAAACCAACATCGAGTGGTTTCTTATCATTTATTTCAAACTCCTTATAACCCTTAACTCATAGTTCTTACAATCCTTAAAATTGGACACTCTAACATATAACAACATATTTTTAATCCTTATAACCCCTTAAACTTTACCCTATTACCCTTCATCAATAACCCAACTAAAATTGTAATCCCAATGGCACATAAACCCTATCTCGTGACTCCTAAGAATGTATCAACCCTAATTATTATGACCCTTAGTTACCCCCTATGACCCCTAACCACAATCCTTTGTAACTCATGGACCATTTAACCATTAACACCAAAAATAATGATATAACACCTATCCCTTAACCTTTATAATATTAGACAACTAACACCAATAAACATTATTATTCTAGCCTCTAACCTTTATAATTGTAACACCTAAACTTTGTAATTCTAACAGCTAAACTCTAGCATGGCATACATCTCCTAGCCCTTACTTTGAATAACACCTATAAATCCTAATTGTTATAACCCCTGTGAATTTTCACCCTATAATAACCATTATCCACAATGAGTACCCCTAACCATATGACTCATATAACCTTAAACCTTTAAGGAATTGTAAATGACATAATTAACCTAGAACACGTATGAACTTTTAAAAACTAACCCTTAGAACCTCTATCAAATCTAATCATATAACATCTATAAATACTCACACTTATAATACCTAATGCTTTGAACATCTAACATTTATGATTCCTAATCCCTAGCCTTATAACCCTAAGACTCTTAAATCCTTGAAGATTATATCCCCTAATTCATATAACCCTAAACCCCTAAAACCACTAACCTAATACCTTATAATCTTTTACCACTATAACAATTATAACCATGCTTATGTTTAACCTTTATCCACTATAACCCCCAATCCCCAAACCCCTCAACCTTATCACCATTGATCCTTATAACATAGAATGCATGACATGTAACCCACATATAACCCATATTATTGTAATCTTGTAGTCCATATAAACCCAAAAAACTAACCCCTTAAACCCCCAATTTCTAACATATATCAGTGCCTAAATATTACAACTTGTAACCCCTAACCCTTATCAACACCAATACATATAACCCTTAACCTAAAGCTCTTATAACCCTTAAACCCAAATCCTATAACATACAAAACCAAATGAGGAACCCTCATATCCTCCTTAAACCTAACCCTATTACCCTTAATCAATAACTCATATAAATCCTTAACCGAAATAATAATTAAACCCTATCTCATAACTCCTAATTCCTATAATCCCCTTATAACCCCCAAACCATAACCTTTATCTCAAAATTTATGATAATACTTGAACCATATAACACCTCAACCATAACCTACATAATGTGTATAACATTTATCTTCAATATAAACCCTATCTCATAAATCCTAATTCCTCCAAACATTAATGTGTATCAACTCTACTAATCCCTTATAACCCTTGAAACATATAAAATTTATCTCAAAAATCATGATAATCCTTAAACCTTATAACCCCTAAACCCTAGCCTACATAACGTGTACAATGTTTATCTTCAATTTCTACCCTATAATTGCTATGCCTACCCTAAAAACCCTAAAAACTAACCCCTAACTTCTAACCACTACACCATATAACACTCTTAAGCAACCTCACAATTATAACATATTTCTCGTGTAATACTTAAGTCTTATCACCCCCACCAATCTTAACCCCTATAGACATACACACCTACTCTCTAACCCCTCCTAAGACGTAACCCTTGTAACCTCAATAAGATTTATGTGTAAACACTTGTAATCCCTTACCCCTAACTATTATAACCCATGATTTACAAAACACCTATAAGTACTAACCATTATAGACCCTATCATCATTATCCCTGTAATCATTATCCCCAATGATCCTATGGCTCCAACTACAACCCTTACTAACATAAATATAAATTTTATAACCCTTTACCCATATAAACCATCCATTAATTGTGTAACCCATAAGCCTCACATCATATAACCTAATTACCTCTAAACCCTATAACCCCTATCAATATTACTAACCCATAATTTGAATAAATTATCCAATATAATATGTAACCTCAAACACTAAACCCTTAACCACTATAGCACCTAACACATAACCCTTATAACCTCTATAATATTAACCATTCCAATCCTTAACCCCTATTAGTTATCACCCCTTACCTACCAAAAATATCAATCAATTTGCAACCACTAACTTGTAACCCTTGTATCCCATTGTTTATATAACCCATAACCTCTATAATGAGCAACCATTATGACAATTAACCATGAACACTTACAACCATTAACCCCCATAACATTATTAATCCTTGTGACTTATAACCCACAACTTGTATAAGAAATAAAACTATGTCT
>JASDQU011102799.1:35886-50079 GCA_032191745.1 Picea mariana
AAAACAAGATGTCTGTACCAAATATTCAACGAACAATGAGATTACGTCGAACCAAACACACAAGGAGAAATCTCAGTTGAATCTCCCCTGTCAGTCGGCCACAACTTCTACTCAGCATTATATAAATGACAGATTGAAAATTATGAAGCACACTCAAAATATTGTTGGACCATTGAAGCCATCCCAATTACACATTCCAGAACATGCTATCAATTCAAGTAGTACCTATATTTTATGAAAAAATAATATGACAAACCACTACACTTATTCCAACTGACAACATGGTGAATAAGTCGTTACATTACAACAAATTAAATGTTCCATCGATGCATGTCGAAGAAGTTTCTAAATCTATCAAAGAACAAGGTAGAACTCATAGCTTGGTAGAAACCTTTACAGGCCAAGCCACAAGGTGGTGGGAAACACTTTCCCCAGGATTGCAAACGTGAACAATTGTATCAACTTATTTTGTAGAATGATTTAGAGAAAAGAAACTAGCCAAAGTTGTTGACATCCCTATTTTCAAAGTTGGGTATGACCTAGTCGATCATATTCATCATTGTGAGAATGAATGGTTTCGAATAGGATACATAGATGAAAGGGTGTGGCCTCACATGTTTCCAAGAACATTATATGAAACACCAAACAAATGATACAAGATCGAAGAAGCTTGGGTCATACGCTAAATTGGTTCGACATCAAAGAAAAGTTTATCCAAGACTTCAAATTTACCCTGGGAGAGGAACATCTGAAAGTAGCAGTGCAATAGATCAAATTTTTTTTTAGAAAACCCAACTCTAGCTACATAAAAAAAAGGGAATATGACGGTTGATCTAGGCTTGACATCGAGTTGCAAAATTATTTCGACAGAAAATAATGGAACTACAACAACACGAAGAATTGACATGGAGAATATAAGCTATCTGGGCCAGAGATTCCGATGGAAAAGTGATCACTCGATGTTGCAAAATAATGTAAAATAAATACTAAATAAATCTAAGTAAGAAAAAGAATACCACGACTATCCTGACTTCCCAGAGAGCTTCACCAGAATTGAAGAAAGGGAATGTTATCTTGACGAAGCAAAACCATGAGAGTGGATGCAGGATGTTGAAATCAAAAGTAAAGAATTCAACATATCAAACAATGATCCACCAAAAATGGCACGAGTAGGTGACTATTGGATAGAGAAGGAAACAACTGACATAGTAGAATTACTCACGGAATACCAAGAAATATTTGCACAAGACTATAAATATATAAAAGGACTTGTAGAAGAAATGGGAGAGATGAAAATTGAACTCATTCCAGGATAAAAACAATAAAAAGAGACATTACAAATTAGCTCACAAATACAATCTCATCGTTAAAAAGGAAATCAAACGAATTTTATTAGAATGCATCATATATCCAACCGAAAAAGTTGAATAGGAAAGTCCTGTGGTGGTTTAACCGAAGAAGTACGACCCTAAGAAGTTAATAATTTGCGTCAACTTTAGAGGTCTTGACAAACTAACTTTAACGGACTTGTTTCCCACTTCGTTCACTGAAGAAATAATTAATGAATTTGCAGGTTATGAATGTTATTCATTTACAGATGGATTCTCAGGATATAATCAGGTACCAATAGCCAAAGAGGATCAACCAAATATGATATTTGTCTCTGAATTTGGATCCTTCTCCTACAGGGTCATGCCATTTGGAATGAAGAATTCCAGAGAAGTTTTCTTAAGAATAGTAGTCAAATCATTCCAAGAGTATATATACAAAATGATGGTTGTCTACTTTGACAACTGGACGATACACTTCAATGGCTTAGACTGATGCTTGAACGATGTAGACAAATCCAACTATCTCTCAACATTAAGAAGTGCATATTTTTCAGACCAATTGGCATTCTATTAGTCCATGTGGTATGGAAAGACGATGTAAAATTCGACATGGAGAAGATCAAAATCAACCTCAGATTAAGGTTGCATGTAAATAAAAAACAAGTTAAAATCTTCCTTGAACACATATGATACTACAGAAAATTTATAAGCCATTATTTAGATATCATGTTCCCAATCGATGATCTACTCTGGAAAGAAATCGAGTTCAGATGGAGTCAAGACTTCCAAGAATCATTTGAATTATTAAATAAGAAATTGGTTGAATCCCCCATATTAAAATACCTTGACTAGTCGAGAAGTTTTTGTGTCTGTTAGTCCCTAAAGTTGCACTTGACTGTGAGAGGGAAATCTAGGGCATCATTCATTTATTGCAAAGTATTTTTTAAGGTTTTATGATTTGTTTTTTTTTAGGGTGGTTGAAAATTGGCACAAGATTACAGCATGACATGAAAATCAAGATCAGAACATAGCATATCCCATTGGCTGAATAATAGGTAGACAAATAGATGGATTAAACCAATTTAAGAAAAATGAAGATGAAGTCTTCAATTTGTCAACTTCAAATGAATTCTCATCTCAAAATGTCATAAAGAAAAAAGACTATCAACTTGATATCAAAACTTGAAAATTATCTCTACAGTAAAAAATTCATTGTATAAATTAACAATCAAGAATAAAAAAGCATTGCAATCTGAATAATGAATTCAAGAATGAATAAAGAAATAACAGAGTAGAAAAAAGAGGGTCTAACCATCCATATGCCTTTGTTATAAAGTGTCAAATTGAAAATAAATGCCTTATACAATGAGCTTCACAAAAAGGTCCCCTGGATCTCCAATTTTTCAACCAGCACCTAGTCTTTCCTCTGTCTATTTAAACTACCTATACAAATTCCAGATCCTATCATTTGGTATAGCTTTAATGACTAGATTCAAATAGTATCTATCTACTAAGGTAGTTCACTCAAAAAGATATTCTACAATCCCAAAATAGATCACAACTCAACAAATTGATATTTGCAAAATATTGCCAGCATTTACATTTGACTCTACAAAATAGGAATTTAGTTTGATTTTGTAAAACAGATCGAGGTCTTAGCATCTCACTGACCAAAAATGAGTAGGCTTTGCCATATTTCCTGGAAAACATTTAAATCATGATTGTAGAAAATTTCCATGTTACCTTTAGGATATAATCACAGCAGTAGCTTTAGCATTTTTCTGTTTAAGCTTTATGATAAGCACGACAGTGTGCCAATAGAGTCTGAAATTAATCTCCCTGAGTTCTTTGATCAATGCCCTTTTTTCTTTCTTCTTCTTTTTAAAACCCTTAATTCTTTCTTGCTGGCGAGCATTCCATTGTTCTATCTGCGCCTTTTCTTTCTTTAATTGTCTTATTGTTTTATGAAATTCCTTGATCCTTTCTTTATCCGTTCTGATTTTAACTCTGAATCCTGAGAATTCTTCAAAAGGTGCAGGTTCATTCAGGTTTAAGGCAACTTTAGCTTCTTTTTCTTTAACTTGGTACTTTGAGACTAATCCCGAGCTATGTTCTTCATCAGAACTCGCTGAATCTATAGCTTCAGGCACATCTGATATGCGATCTGAGTCTTCAAAATGATCCTATTTAGCCCCAGGGGTTTCACTGATACCTTTAGCCATCTCTTTATCTTTTGATAATCTGGTTGAAGCTCTCATTACAGGTCCTGTAGATGGTGAAATGATTATGTTTCCTTTGCTGACTGGTTTCTTAGGCAGTGAAGTTCTTTTTTCCCTTTTCCTGGTACTTGCTTCAGCATTCTCAGAGTCATCTTCAATGACTATGACGTTTTCTTCTTTGATTTATGGATTAAACATGGCCTTTGACTTCATTCTATACTTGTTGGTGACCCTAGTAGAATTCCTTCTAGGTTTCTGTGATACAAACACACCTTTAACCCTTTTCCCTTTGGTTGCATCTCCCCTTTTACTGGTTGATGACGTTTCAAGCTTGACTGTAGTTTGAGCATCAAGATCTTTATCTGAATCATTTTCCCCTTTAACATCTTCTTCAAAAATCGTTTCAATTTCTGGATCCTACCTAGGTCTTTTACTTCTGCTCCTCCTGGTCACCTTGATATCAGACATCTCCTCTTTCACAGGGGTTTCATTGAAAATATCTCGGCTTTGTGTAACGGTCTTTCTCCCTTTGACTTTCTTCTTCTTAATTGACTGAGTGTTAGGGTTTAAAGATTGTGTGAGCCAACTCCAGGGCTTCTGTAATTCGCTCAAAGTAGACATGACTACGGCTTTAATTAGGACTTGATGGAACAGACTGCTCTTAGCATTGGTGGAGAGTGACTACACTCTCTTTGACATCTTTGTCAAGCATTTGAGTAGAAAATAAGGGATATTTAAAGGGTAATCACCATTTTAATGTATTAGTATCCTGTTTTGGTAGATATAGACTAGTGAGAATCTACCTTCGCGGGTGATATACCTGTGGATCATGATCAAAGCCGTGTGCCATTTGGGTCAAATCCAACTACGAGGTATTCCCCTTTTCCAATCCGAATTTTGCTTATCTGGAAGCAGGAATTGGTTTACAAACTCTGTAACCACATGCTCTTTATTTCACCATCTTTCTCCTCCAACCACCAACCTGCAAGCCTTTGCAATAGTCTGCTCTGTCACTAGCATCAACATCTTACCAATTTCCACCTCGTGACCATCAAAATTCAGAGCGAACTCCAAGGAGACCTGCTCATCATAACCCTGAAAAGTGGTAAGGAATTCAAACCACCCAGCATCTCTGAACCTTTGATCCATATGAGGATAGGCTTCAAGAATTTCGGCACCCTCTGGTTCTATTCTGACAAGTTGTCCACTCTTGTTTGGCACCATCAAAACATAATTCTGCAACTAGCGCCCTCGGGTTCCAAATTTTTCACCTGCAATCTGTAAGTGTATACCATTCCTTTGAGCGAATATCTTCACCTGAATTCAACAAAATCGAATAGGTATAATATAACGATCATTGAGAAATGGGTGATTTAAAATGAGTCCTGCACGGGTACACAACAATCGGATTATGAAACGGTTGAATTTGCAAATGATTTCCAAGCTTTCTTGGATGCATACAAACTATCAACCCACGATTCGTGTCATCATAATGAAATCTGGATGGCAGGCACATATCAAGGCATGATTATTTTGGCACTACGGGAATAGCCTTATTCCCATAGCGCTATTAATGACTTAGCAAAATTTGAAAGTTTGAAATTCAAACAGGCATATAAGGTGACACCTCGTTTTAAAACCAGTCTTTCAAAATCAAACTCAAATAAACTATCCAAAAAATGTAATGCAAACCACAAGACACTAAAAACAAAAATTGAAATCAACTGGAAATAGAAAATGAAGTGTAGGTCAGAAGGGTTTAGGATAAGGGTTTCTCACTAAACCAAGACAAAAATAGAGACTAACATTGGCTCCTTCTGGGGGATGGAGTTTTGATAATAAACTCCAAGAACTGCAGACAAATGCCTTTCCTTTATCTCTGATTTATTGATTCCCCTGCAACTGTCAGTCTTTTATTCTCATCATGACTGTAAAAAACAATTCCATTGGGTATATGGAGTCTTTATTGAAATGAAAAACCTACTGTACTAACTGAAACCTGATGAGCCCTTAGAGAAAATAGTGCTTCAAGAACCTCCCATTCATTGGGCCCCCAAAAATTTCAGTGTTATCTAAATTATGCAGGAGAAAGGTGTTATTATTGATTACCTTGGCTACCCTGAAAGGACCATACCACAGGCTATCGAACTTTCCATGTTTTTCTTTATCCTCTCTCCTGGCATCCCATCTTAACACTAAATCCCCTTCATTGAAAACATCTTTCTTAGTTCCCTTATCGAATGTAGCCTTGGTTTTTCTTTGATGAGCAATAGCTTTCTGATTAACCTGTTCTCTGACCTGCTGAACTTCATTCATCTGAAAGATTATTCTTTGAACATCATTGGGTTCCTCTAGTTCTTCTTGCAAAAAATTTAAAACCGGCAGGCCCAATTGAGTTGGAAGAATTGCTTCTGTCCTATATACCATATGGAAAGGAGATGTCCCAATAGACTTATTGTTACTGAAACGGTCAACCCAAAGGGAGAACTTTAAGTTGTAATCCCATGATTTTTTATTTTCTGTTAATAATTTTTTGATAATCCTTATCAGAATTTTATTGGAAGATTTCGCCAATCCATTCCCTTGGGGGTAGTAGGGGGTAGAATGAACTAATTTGATACTATACTTATTGCAGAATTCAATCATGGAATTTGATTTAAAAGCCTGTGAATTATCAGTGACCAGTTTTTTAGGACAACCAAACCTAGAAAAAATATATCCTTCTAGAAAATCCGTGATTACCTTGTCTATCGTATTCCGAATTGGAATTGCTTCAATCCACTTTGTAAAATAATTTGTGGCTGTAAGAATCCATCTATGTTGGGTTGTCCTGAGGATGACGGATTAATCTCCCCGATGAAATCTAATCCCCACTGTTGAAACAGTCCATGGGCGATGATTGGTTTCAGAGGCAGGGATATAAGTTTCTTCTTTCCAGCAAATTTATGACAAGGTTCACCTGCTCTGACCTGAGCAAAAATATATGAGAATAGAACTTGTCAGTAATAGCCTGCTCTAAGAATCTTGAAGGTATTATCCTTCCAATGATGATGGCCTCCACAGACACCATGATGTAGATCATGAAATATTTGTTTAGCTTCCTTTTCATCCACACACCTAAAAAAAAAACCATTGGGGTCCTTCCAAAACAGGGCCTAATCAACAATACAGTACTTTACAGCTCTCAACTTTAATGATCTGAATTTTGATTTATCCAACTCTGGGGGAGATTGAAAATTCAGCAGAAAAAATACGATATATTTGTACCATTTTGAAGAAACATACTTGTTGTTTATCTGTAAATTTATTTCTTCAATCTGGACAGAAGAGTCCTATGTCACATCTAAAAGATGGTATAACCCAATTGCTTTGCAATTAGATTCTGTCATTAATTTGGCGAGGCCTTGTCCTTTTATCAGCTGAGTAGGCTTTATGGTGAGATCATATTCCAGGATTTTGGTTATCCATTTCCCTCGCTTTCCTTCAAAAACTGGCTGAACCAATATTTCTTTGATTGCATTGCTTGGGACATAAGCTGTAATTTTAGATTGAATAACATATACTCTGAAGGATTTTAAAGCCTTTACCAAGGCATGGGCCTGTTTTTCTATTAAATCATACTTCAATTCAGAGTCTCTAAGGGTTTTTCTAAAGAAAGAGATAGGTTTCTCGTATCCTTGCTCATTTTTCTGTAGAAGAACACCAACTATGGTATTCTCTGATGCAAATGAAAAAATCATGAATTCTTTGGAGTAATCTGGGCTAATTAGAACAGGTGCCTAAACGATAGCCTGTTTGATCCTTTCAAAGGATTCTCTCGCTTCTGGTATCCACTTAATTTCTGCATCCTTTTTCAGCATGTTAGTGATGTACTTGACAATCTCTGCAAAGTTAGGTATAAACTCCTTAAAAAAATAATTTTACCAATGAATGACTGAATAGACTTTTTATTTCTCAGAATGTTGATTTGTTGAATAGCCTTTACTCTTTTTGGATCTATTTTAATACCTTTAGGTGAAACAATGTGTCCTAGAAGCTTTCCTTACTCCATGGAAAAATGTGATTTTTTAGGATTAAGTGATATGTCGTACCTCCTGCATTTCTCAAAGGCCTGCTTCAAGTGCTGTAAATGTTCCTCATATGATGCCGAAAATATAGTGATGTCATCAAGGTAAATAACCACAAACCTGTCTTTCTCCCCAATGAAAGCAATATCCATATCCCTTTGAAATGTAGCTCCTACATTCATCAATCCAAACGACATCTTTTCGTACATAAAGGTGCCCCAAGGAGTGGTAAAAGATGTTTTCTTTTTGTCTTCTTCCATTACTGATATTTGATTGTACACTGAATATCCATCAAGCATAGAGATTTTCTTTGCATCGACAACTCTTTGTAAGATATAATCCATTTTTGGTAATGGATAATTTTCTTTCAGAGAGCACCTGTTTAGATTCCTCAAGTCTACACAGAGCCTTATCTCTCTGTTCTTTTTTATGACAGGTTCAAGGTTGGCTACCCATTCCGAGTATCTTAGTGGCACTATGATTTTTTCTTCCAGCAACCTTTTCATCCATTAAGTAGTTGTGCAATATCTTGTCATGGATATTTAATGAAATGTAAAAGGGTGGAGAGGCATCAATTCTATCTTCAATGTGAGGTCCAATAGTTATAGCAGGGTTTTCATCCTCTAAATTGACCGTATCTGACAATGTGACATGAGCTGGAGCATGTAGAGCCTTGAGGACAGTCTTTCTGAAAGGTTCTGTTTTCATGAGTTCTAATAATGGCACTGAAATCTTGATTTTGTTGATTTCGTGTTCTAAACTGAAAGCAAAAACATTTCTATTTGGTTCCTTTATGTCAACGGTACTATCCTTGGCAGGTTGTTTCAATGGTTGATCAACTTGGATCTTGGGAACACCTTTGATCCATTTCATCCATTTCAGAGTTTTCAGCATCTTAGCCATTTCATCCATTTTAGAGTCAGATGTTGATTTAAAAGATGAAGGCAATTCTTCCTTTTTCTTTTTCCTGTCTCTTTCATTTCTAGACTTCAATTTGTCTACTGCTAATATGTTTGATTCTACCTCGATAGTAGCATCTTGCATCAGGCTGAGGGTAGTGGTTCTTCTTTCCCTAAGCAACAAGGAAAATTTGACATCGAATGCATTGGCAAAAGTGATTTTAGTTGATGTCTCTGAAGCATTTATCTCCTCTGGAATTTTACCATACATCTGGTTGAACCTTTTGGTAAAATCAGGTATTGATTCACCTTGTTTCCTCCTTAAAGCACCGAATTCGGTGATGTAGTATAAAAATTCCTTCTTGTCTGCCCAGTGTTTAAGAAAGGAATCATCTAAGGCTAATCTGGAGTAATCTGGGCTAATTAGAACAGGTGCCTGAACGATAGCCTGTTTAATCCTTTCAAAGGATTCTCTCGCTTCTGGTATCCACTTAATTTCTGCATCCTTTTTCAACATGTCAGTGATGTACTTGACAATCTCTGCAAAGTTAGGTATAAACCTCCTTAAAAAATTAATTTTACCAATGAATGATTGAATAGAATTTTTATTTCTCGGAATGTCGATTTGTTGAATAGCCTTTCCTCTTTCTAGATCTATTTTAATACCTTCAGGTGAAACAATGTGTCCTAGAAACTTTCCTTCCTCCATGGAAAAATGTGATTTTTTAGGATTAAGTGATATGTCGTACCTCTTGTATTTCTCAAAGGTCTTCTTCAAGTGTTGTAAATGTTCCTCATCCGATGCTGAAAATATAGTGATGTCATCAAGGTAAATAACCACAAACCTGTCTTTCTCCCTAATGAAAGCGATATCTATAGCCCTTTGAAATGTAGCTCCTGCATTCATCAATCCGAACAACATCATTTCGTACATAAAGGTGCCCCAAGGAGTGGTAAAAGTTGTTTTCATTTTGTCTTCTTCTATTACTGATATTTGATTGTACCCTGAATATCCATCAAGCATAGAGATTCTCTTTGCGCTGACAACTCATTGTAAGATATAATCCATTTTTGGTAATGGATAATTGTCTTTCAGAGAGCACCTGTTTAGATTCCCGAAGTCTACACAGAGCCTTATCTCTCCGTTCTTTTTTCTGACAGGTACAAGGTTGGCTACCCATTCCGAGTATCTTAGTGGCACTATGATTTTTGCTTCCACCAACCTTTTCAGCTCCTTTTCTATTATAGGTAACAATAAAGGATTAAATTGCCTGAACTTTTGTTTAACAGGTTTCGATCCAGGTTTCAAAGGGATTTTATGATGAATAATCTCTATATCAAACACCTTCATATCTTCATAAGACCATGCAAAAATGTCTGAATAATGTTTCATTAATTCAACATATGCTTCTTTATGTTTTTGTGACAGTTTCCTAGATATTTTTACCCACCTACGATTTACATACGGACTAATGTCATTGTCTACTACATCTGTTTCTTCTATTTGGATAACAACCTTCCTAGAAACATCATTATGATTGAACAACCTTTCTAGTGGGACCAAACCCTTGGGTAGATGGTTTGTCTTCATTTCAATGATTTTGTGGCCAACAACTGTATCTTGAAGGACTTCTACAGCATGTATTTCTGTCTCTCCATCTTCGTCATCTTGGTCAATTGAAATGTTAGAAAACTCTTCAATAGTTTTCAAAAATATTTGAATTTCCTCATCATCTTTAAAAACTTGCCAATGTTTTATATTATCTGGTATTGAAGGTCTGTTTCTGACTTCAACTTCAAAATTCAGATTAGGAAACATAGGAGTTTTAAAGTTGCTAGCTGCTAGTGCCAAAGAGTCAGCCTGCTAATTCAAATTTATGTGCACAAAAGTAATATTAAATGCAGAAAATAAATTATCCACATAATCCCACACCTCATTTCTGTATTGTTTTAACCTTTGTTGTTTGGTTTGGTATATATTCTTGATATGGTGAATAATAAGTTCTGAATCTCCAAAAACAGACGGCTTGTCTACTCCCATATGTCTAGCAGCTTGTAACGGGCCCATACATGCCCACATGTCCACAATCTAGGATAGTTTTTGAAGATTTCTTAGATTAAATCACACTAAGGAGTTAAAGGATTAGTAAGGACCCATATTTCCACATGCTAGTTCTCTAGGACTTTAAAATTCCACAAGTTTGTACTAATGGCATTTAGTTAATTAGGTAATCAAGACTTGTAAGAACCACACAAAGTCCACATGTAGCAAGGTGACACCTGATTCATTAAAAAATTCTTTGGCACATTTTCACTTGTTCACACACAAAATCACCACTCACTCACATAGTTTTCATCTCGAATTGTGGAGGTTAAAGTACGTTTCCTCCAAAGGGACTCTGGAATGCCCCACCCCTTTCTTGACGAAACTATCCACTCCCTCTTAAATCAATGAGGTTGGTTCACACCCCCAATATCTCAAACAAACACATCTAAAATTTTTCTAAAAAATCACCATGTTTTCCTCCATAGGAGGTGCCAAAAGAATTTTTTTAGTCTAGCTAGGATCTCGGGGATAGGCATCCAAATAACTCCCCGTTATCTGGTTCTCACATCTTCAAACAATAGAAGCTGACAAATAGGGAACATTTAAATCCTCCAAGTCAAGTGTTCCTACACCATAAGGCAGGGACATACCCGTGAAGGGTTGAAGGCTGAGGTCCAGTTGTTCTGTGAATCCCCCCTTGAGGCACCCACCTCTTGGACGGGATCCATCCTGTGACCCATTTCTGAGGCCGAAAATCTAAATGCCACACTTTGACCGAGGTACCTAGTGACCAAAGTTTAGGACATTTACCCAGGTGGCAATTGTGGGATACAATTGCACCTTGATTGGATTTTGTGTGGCTATTGGGAAATATCACCAAATTTTTCAGGATATGCACCCTCTACCCCTCATTATAACCGATTACTTCATCCTTCACTATTTCCACTTCTGGTGGCTTTAGACCCCACTGTTGAGTGCTATTGGAAGGTCTAGTGCTATTTGAGAAGAATGACTTTACATCTTCTAGAACATGAGCATTTGTTTTGCCTTTGTTCTCCCACATAGAAAAAATCCACCTACACACATATATGCTTATGTATCAATTGATTTATGTATGATGCTCTTGTGATTACATGCGGTTGTGAATTATATTGTGAAAGGTCCAAATATTATAAAGGATCTTGTTCATTTATTTTCTCTCATCACCATTCGCACACATCCACTTTGCTAGTCGGACATCATAGGGGACCCAAAGAATCCCCGTCATTCCAGACGCTTGGTAAATCTCCCTCCCATTCTAGGGGGATTTCCTAGTCTTGCCAACTCGTCGGCTTCACCGTCTCACACTCCTGTGAGTGCTACTATATTAGGATCCGCTTTGCTCAGTTCCACTCTACATGGGTCCACTTCCTAAGATCAACCATCCACCCACTTTCCTATACAAGGAAGAAGGGGGCACACTTCATCCCTAGGAGGAAGTAACACCCCACCTAGCCCCCCTCATGGGTCAGGGACACATAACACTCACACCATGGCCGACACGAACCCTCTTTCAAGGTCAGGCACACAAAACATTCCCACCATGGCTGGAATTAATCCCCCACCACAACCCAGATGCCATACTTGGATTCCCTTAACATACCATATCTGAATAAACTCACTAATGATCCTATCTTGCATGACCCCACATGGTCTACAATGCCTACCAAACTACCTCCAGACATCCCCAAGTTTGAAGGAAAAGTGGGAGACGACCCAACCAACCATATCATGACCTTTCATTTATGGTGCTCCTCCAATAGAATTATGTATGACTCTGTCTGATTGAGATTATTTCAACACACACTCACTAGCCCATCAGCCAAGTGGTATGTAGAAGAAAAATATGGGTCCCATACGACCTTTGAATATTTGGCCAAAGCATTTTTTACCTTCTTTCAACTCCCAATCCGTCATGACAATGGTCTCGAACTACTCTCAGAGTTTAAACAAACCTCCGCTACACACATCACCGACCAAATTCATGAAAAGTGTCAGTGAAATAGTCTATACAAAGCAGAAGCCACCAAACAATAATGCCTCAACTGGTTTCTCAAATCACTTGTCTCCCTCCTTTCCAAACATGTGGCCGCCACCTTCCCCCAATCAGATGCTCAACCACCATGAGTAGATTTGGGGATTAGTTGAGGATATGACTCCTTTAAGTTAGGATTTGATCCCAGGATAGTTCCATAGGTAGCATTCTATCCAAACCAACCTCATCTCCAAGAGATGGCCCTCAGAAAGAGGCAGGATTCTCCAGATTTTCCTCTAACTAAAATCAATGCTCCCCTCTAGTTAGAGATAGAGCTTTGATCCTAGATCAGCGCTCCCTAAATAAGGTAAAGGGGGCATTGATATATGGGCTAGCACTCCCCTAGCATGGCCAGGGGGGCGCTACCCTTCAAAAATGCCCAGAAAATGGTCGATTTTTCAAGTAAAAAGCGTGTTTCTAGCCTTGAAATGATGGGTTTCTTCCTCCAATATGACTTAGGGATCATGAGAAATATTCTTTGATGGTTTCAATGGGTTAAAACACATATAAACACATAGAAAAGTTCATGCAACACTTATTAAGGTGCATATGGCACTTGATGACACTTGCGACATTTACCAAGGTGCATACGACACTTGCGACACTTAGGGTGAGGTACTTAAGTGTGGAATTTTGATGTGTAATAGTATTCCCCCTAAAGTGTGAGGTAAGAAGAGAAACTGATGGCTGAAATACTTTACAAATTCTTCAATGCAAGGGTGTGGAGTTGGAGAACCTGAAAGAAGCTGCAAACAATCATCAAACAATATTAATATATGTTCCATTTCCAAGGTGGGAATACATATGATCAGAATACTAGATGACTCAAAGCATGATTGTTGACCAATACACTGTGGATTCATGAAAAATATTGACTAAGGATATGGCCACTAGAGATACAATGTGGATCCATACCTCCATGACATAAGCTGATTGTAGCCACGAAAAATACACAGTGGAGCTACGAGATGATAAAACATAGTGGCAAACCATTACAATGTGGATCTATGTGACAGTATATATATCAACATCCTCAAATGATCTCCTTTATAGCCTGGGAAAAGTTGATAACAGAGTGAACGCTCAACCCAGTTTCTTCATCCCAATCCTAATGTGGTACGAATCTAACCATGTGAATAGATGATTTGATGTTGAACATGGTAGAAACCACTTGATTATCGATCATTGAGGTAAACCGTTAACAAGTGCGAGGGAAATCACTAATGATTTCAATGACTCCCAAGGTACCCTAGTACATTCCAGGGAATGTGAATAAATGAGTTGAGGTCAAACATTCGTGGAATCCTCTGATCAGAGGTCAATGATGTAAACCTACGGTTGGAAGCGAGGAGGTCTGCTATTGAGGCATTTAGGTCCCAAGGTACTAACTGGTATCTAATTTTAATTCCTGGATGATTTGTTGAAGTCGACGGGAAAAGACTCGTCGAAGGAGGGCCTTGATGTATCTCCCATCATTGACATGAAACTAACACAGGAAAGTGATGTAAGATGGTGAATTGAATGAGTATGGACTGACATGGGAAATGGAAACTGGA
>JASDQU011102800.1:1920-14086 GCA_032191745.1 Picea mariana
CTATCCTAGCAATTAGAATACCATGCTCACAGTGCTTACTTGAGTTCATACAAGAACTTCTTAAGCCTGCAACCATGAGACTCCTTCCCATTTACCTCAAATCCCTTAGGTTTCTCTATGTACACTTCTTCTTCAATGATCCCATTAAGGAAAGCAGTTTTTTCATCCATCTGATGTATCCTCCATTCCATAAATGAACCTAAGGACATAACTGCTATAACGGAAGTGTACTTGGTAGTTGGAGCAAATGTATCATCATAGTTCACTCCCTCTTTTCTGAGAGAACCCTCTTGCCACAAACCTGGCCTTGAACTTCTCAATGCTAACATCTCTCACATGCTTAATCGTGTAGACCTAGAACTCACAATTGATTTCCCCTCCAATCTTGGTACTATGTCCCAAACAACATTCTTCATGATGGAGGTGTACTCCTCGACCATGGTACCTCGCCATACCCACTACTTTGTTGCCTCCTGATAACTAGAAGGCTTAGAATCTATGGTGTTTTTCATTAATGCCATGTAGTTTGGAAACTTCTTCGGAGATCTAGTCTCTCTAAACGTGCTCCTAGGAGCCTCAACATACTCCTAAGCATCCCTCAACGTCTAAGCGAACCATTAAGGTCTCTTGACAGAAGTGGAAGGGGCTATCGTCTCGTCCTCTTCACCTAAAGGATGTCGCACTGCTCTGGACATCACTAGTGACCTTGGCTCAACCTTCCAAGCTTCTTGCTCCTCATCCTTTGTCATTGGAATCAGCTCATGGAACTTTCTGGATGCAAAGTCTTCCTCAAAATTTGCATCCCTTCTCACTAACTATCTTCCTCTACCCTAAAATATAGACTTTGTAGGCTTTTGAAGTCTCACAATTACCCACAAATAAACCCTTCCTACAAGAGAGCTCCAACTTGGTCCTCATCTCTACCGATACATCTATATAAACTGGACAACCAAAGATGCGGAAATGACTCATCTCTGGCTTCACACCAATGAATACCTCCTATAGTGTCTTGTCCTCCAAGATCTTGTGAGGACAACGATTTTGGATGCAAATTGTTGTGTTGCATGCCTCTACCCATAGAAACATTAGCAAGTCCATGTCACAAATCATGGCCTTAATAGCCCCTATGATGAATCGACTCTTCCACTCTGTAACCCCATTCCATTATGGATTGTTCAGAACAAGAGTGTGACCTTGACTTTCAAAGATAAGAAAGTTGAGGCACCATCCAATCTGTCCTCGAATTTGAGGCTAGCTAATGTTATCTCTGAGATCTACTGCACAAACTACCAAATCTAAAAATGAGTCATTAAAAAATATCGAAACCCTCTAACCACTAGTCCTTGTTTCCAACAGTTGATTTACTGCTACAAACCCTTGAGAATCTCAATTAGAGAGAAGCTCTGATACCATGTAAAAACTCCCAACCCTAAGTGATTGTTGTCCTTATGATCTGAATTAAATCGATAACTTGTTGCATTTAATTTAATGCAGAAATTAATTTTAGATCATGGCATCAATCACACAATCGATGAAAATGTAAATAGCCAAAGCATAAAACAACTTCACATGTACATAGGTAATTTCTCCTTCAAAATTAGTTTTTCATTCCTTAATCAAATCTTATAAGGAAACCTCCACAAGCTACGAAAATAGCAACTACACAGTCATCAAAATCACCTCAAGTTGAGTCGTACGGCTTGCATAGAAAAGAAATACATCAATTGTATAGCGTGTACATGTCGTATCGATTCATGCGGCTATATGGTTTTGTACAACAGTACAACTGGCTTTTTCAACCTGCAAATCGATCCTCTTGTTGTTGTGTGTTGTTTTCTCTTCTCTGGTCACTCAACCTACTCAATTGTTCAACTTTGAATAATACCTCTCTATCTTGTCTTATTTATACTTTTCTGAAACACTAATCTACCAAAACCCTAATTTGATTTTGAGATGTACAATTGATATTAACTCCAATCTAGGTCATTAATGCATTAAATGCACTTTATTAGACTCAACTAAAAACATAAGATATTTCACTTTATCCTAAGTGAATTACAAAATAGAATTAGTGACCACTTTTTTGAAGTGGTCACCAATGAAATTACTCGAACCACTTCTAGCACGTTCACACTAGAACCTACACAAGAAGTTCCTACTCGAGCTACATTTCTCAACACTTATAGCTTCTTTCATTTTTGTTCTAGTTTATTTCAGTGTTTTGTGAGCTATGCTAGTAATACTAAATATGAATCTAAAGTAAAACACTGCATCATAAGAGATTGCAAAATATTGTAAGATCTATTATGACAAACTATTCCAATGGGATATCCATAGCAATTTACAGATCATATTGGTATAAAGCAATTTTCTTTAAGGTTTTTGTGGGAAATTGCAAGATCTGATAGTTGGCATAAGAAAGAATCCATGGGATGAGTACAATAACAATCCACGGGATGAGTCAAAAGAGAGATTTTCAAACTGGAAGCACGAGTCGCAAACATCTCTTGCAACATGGCTATCCTCATGGTAGCTCTAGAGAACAAGTTTGGACCTTTTAGGGAGTTTCGTAGTTCTAACTCAGACGTTGAATCAAAAGAGAAACCTAAAGACAATGGAGACTCGAAAAAGGAGCTAAAAATAAGGAAAATTTTAAGGGCAAATTTTCCATGGTTTTCTCCAAAAAAATATTCGCCAATTTCCTTTTTTTCTAAAAATGATTCGCCCAAATTCCATAGAAGCAAATTATTTTACCTTAAAAATAACCAAAATTTTATAGAAACTATATAAAATCCTTAGAAATTTGAATGCTTTTATAAAAATATCACCAAACATTTTACATTTTGCATATTAAGGACTAGTAAGATTAGCCCATGTTTCTAAATTTTAATATAAATTTCCATCCTTGAAATTATCCCTAGCTAAAAAAGGGCCAAAGAAAGAGAGACCAAGTTCCAATGTCATCACTTCTTCCCAATCTCTGTTTAAAGCGGAAGCAAAAGTGGACATTAAACCCTACCAAGGTGAAATTGATGTTGTTAAGATATGCTCCCAGATACTGCTATACAATTACAACCTGTCTTTGCCCAATGGATACAAAACACTCATGCTTCAACACCTGGTTCAACAGCTCGTTGCAATAGTTAGAAGTTTATTTCAATGTCCATAACATAGGAGAAGAGCAAAAGATTTCATTTGCCAAACTAAAGTTGTCATGCCCAAACTTGGTGGGAAAGTCACATGGAGATGCTTACGCTGGAGAGTGATCCCCCTGTAACCAAGTAGGAAGTGTTTAAAACCCTCGTTAAGTCCTAGTTCTATCCTATTGGATACAAAGAGGACTAATGGATCCGTTGGCATTACTTCCGACAAAATCCAAGGCAAAGTGTGCAATGTACACCACCGAGTTTAAAAAACAAGCCATTATGTTGGGTATATCTCCCAAGAACTCGACTGTACTACTCAAGTATCTGGGAAGTCTCCACAGTCATTTAAGGAGGTAAGTGATGCTCTTTAAACCTAGGACAATTGATGAGGCCTATGTGCAAGAACTGTGTATGCAGAATATGGGTAAGAATAAAGGACAACCAAGTGGTTCCAAGCAAAAAGATCACCAAGATACTTCCAAAGACGGAAAGAAGTGGAAAGGAAAGGACAAGAATACCACAACCACTGCACATCAGTGCAACGATCCAAACAACGACTTTAACCATTGTAATGTCGATGCTCGCACCGAAGATAAGTGTCATAATATACATCCAAAGCTTAAAGACCCGAAAGAAGGATGCAAGAAAGAAGAACATGTTAGTCGTAGATTCAAGAAACCAAGTAGGGAGCAGTTCAAATGTAGAAGAAAAGAATGTCTACACTACAATGCAAAAGGACTTGAATCTGAGTAGACTCCATCCCAAGGAAAAGAAGGAGATGACTAAACTCTTCCATATTTAGATTAAGGTCAAGAAGATAAAGGTGGATGTTTTATTTAATTCTCGTTTACAAGCCAACCTCATAGCAAAACCTCTAGTCAACAATCTCGGATTCGAAGTTCATGACCATCCTCACCCATATCCATTGGGAAGGATAAATAAGGAAGCAAATCTCAAGGTCATTAAGCAATGTAAGATCAAATTTGCTATAAGTGCAAACTATATTGATCAAGTGAAGGTAGACGTAGTACCACTTACGTGTGTGGTGTAGTGTTTGGACGCCACTACATGTACATGAGGGATGAAATCTTCATGAGAAGAACACACCAGTACCACATGATCAAGGATGGTAAGTCCTTCATCATCAATGCACATAAAGGTAAATCCAAGATCTCTCTAGTAAGTGCTAACCAAGCCAAGAAATTGATCAGTTCAAGTAGGAAGTTTGTACTACTCTTCTTAAGAGAGAATCATCCAACAAATGAATGGGTAAAAGTAAAGGCATCTCTGGAGGGATGTACTAAAGATAAGAATCATCAATTGGACGAGCATTTGCAAGCATACAAAGAAGTGTTTCAGGAGCCTAAATGATTGCCACCTAAGAGAGAAGTGGAGCATGAGATACAGTTGTTGCCCGACTACCCATTACCAAACATTGGGTTGTACATACAGCCCATCCCAGAAGCAAATGGAGTGAAGAAATAGTTGCAGCAGCTATTGTTGCAAGGAGTAATTTGACCAGGCACTTCACCTTGTGGGTCACCTATCATCACAGTGTTGATGGAACGTGGAGAATAAGTATCGTCTACAAAGCTCTAAATAAGATCAACCTCAAGAATCGATACACTCTTCCCGACATCAATGACTTGCTAGATCAGTTGCAGGATGCCAAGTACTTGACCAAGTTGGATCTCAAATCAAGTTACCACCAAGTACAAGTTAAAGTGGAAGGCACCTAGAAGATCGTCTTCAAGACAAGGCAAGGTCTATATGAATGGTGAGTAGTGCTTTTTGGTTTATGTAATGCACCCACTACATTTATGTGTTTAAGGAATGGTGTATTGCGCCCCTTTCTAGATTCATTTGTAATAGTGTACTTATATGATATATTGGTTTATAGCTCTATCTCGGAAGAGCATATCTCACATCTCATACAGCTGTTAGAGCCCCTAAAAAAGCATCAATTGCTGACAAACCTTAAGAAACATGCATTTGCTCAACAATCATTGGTGTGTTTGGGGTATGTGATTGGTGGACGAGAACTCAAGATAGATCCCACGAAAAAGGAGGCCATCCTCAAGTGGCCTACTCCACTAATATCATTGAGGTTAGGAGCTTGTGCAAGCAACACAGTACCTACAGAAGTTTATAGCATCCACTTCCATTGTGGCTACACCACTCCATGCCATAACAACCAATGACAAGAGTTTCCAATGGGGAAAGAATCAACAGAAAGCTTTTGAAGAGATAAAAAAAGGATTAGTCAAGCACCAATCCTTACATTGCCCAATTTGTAGAAGATTTTCAAAGTTGAGATGGATGCAAGTGGATATGCTATGGGAGCAATCTAAATGCAAGGTGGTAAATCAGTATGCTATCATTTTGAAATGTTCCATGGCAGAGTCCTAAACTACCCTATTGTAATGTCCCTTTCCAAGTGATCACTCAAGGAGAACGCCCTAGTATCCTATTTGATTCTCGTAGGCTACAGTCTATAAAGAAGGGAATTAATGAATTAATTATTTAATGTCATTAGGAGTATAAAGCGACATTGAGTAACTAAATAAAAAAAGGTGTTAAAAGTGACTTGAAGAGAAATATAAAGAAAACCTTATAAAGTCACTTATTTGATTTGATTGAGCGGAAAAACGTAAAATGGAAGTAGAAAGGAGAGAGAGTTTNCATTTTTACTAAATCGATTTGGAGAGAACTCTTGTGGATTTTTGGGATTTTGCAGCAAAACCCTTGTAGAGAATTGGTTTCGGTGGTGAAAGATTCCACCCTAGCTGATTAGTAGGGAAGATCATTCAGATTTTCCACTTGCATTAATTGTTGAGGTGATCAATTCATCTATTGCAGTAGATTGGGGTCTTTGTGGAGGACGAATTGCTTTGGTGGAGGCTGAATTTATCTGTGGATTGTTGTGTTCTCTTGTGCAGGCCAAGTTTCTCTTGGAAAGGAACGAAATCTTCTCTTGCAGGGGCCAAGTTCTTGTGTGAGGGTTGAGTTCTTTTGTGGGGAGGCCGAATCTTTGTGTGAGGGACAAGTTCTTGTGTGTAAAGGTCAAGTTCTTGTGTGAGGGGAGAGTTTCTCTAGCAGCAACCGAATTCCTTGGGTGAGGACCGAGATCTCTTTGTGTAGGCCAAGTCTTGTGTGTGGGGGCGGAATTCTTCTGTGGGAGAAATATTGCTCTTGTGGGAGGGCCATAATTTCCTTGTGCAGGACGTATCTCTTGTGGAGAGGGCACATTCTTCTTGGGAGGGCCGTATTTCTTCTAGGGAGGCCCTGGAGGCTACATTCATTGTGTGGAGGAGTTGAATTCTTCTTGGAGGGGTCGATCTTAACACCAATAGCTGCCAAGCATTGTAAAAGGTCAGATTATAATGAAATCATATCAGATCTAGTATGTTTATTTATTGTTGTAGTTTTTTGATGTAGATGTTGTCATTTTGTAATCCTTGTTTCTCATATTAAATGCAATAAAGTCTCTCTTTGGCATCAAACTCTTGTTTATCCATTGAAAACCATATTGATAACACAAACCAGCAAACACACAAACATAACAACAGCAACAAGAGGTTTTTACAGTGGGATTTGGGCACGTTGACAAACTGTTTAATGAAAGTCCCAAGTCAAATAATCACTAAAATATAACAACAACAAACAAAAATTTATATCAGCAATCCAAGAGGGGATATTACAGTGGTATCAGATTTGGTATTCCTGCCAGCCTGTGAGTGCATTCTTTAATGTTCCCAGGGGACGGGGACTACATTACATACAGGAGATGGATAGGTGTTGGTAACATATTTCATTCAAAGTCAGAGTCAAAAGCAGAGGGAAGAATGGGGGACAGAAATGAACAGCCAGAGGACAGCCCTATGAATATTCTGAATGACTTAGTAAGGGGACAGGATGACATGGTAAGGGGGCAGGGACAGTTGGTCGAGCTTCTCACCCAGCTTGTGAATAATAATCAAGGGAACCAAAACAATGCAGGCAATAATGGTTCAGGAAGGACTAATGGCAACCATGGTAACAATGGGAACCGTGCTAAAGGCAGCAACACTCATGTACCTACATGGAATAACATTGGAACTACTAGTAGAATGACTCCTACACCTCATATGCCTCAATTTTTAGGACAAGAAGTTGGAAATCAGGGACAGCAAGGACAAGGGGACGATTTTATTGATTATTTGAGGGAGTATAAGACTCTTGGTGATGAGTTTCAAGAAATAGGCCTAGAGATTACAACATGGGGCCATAGAATTGAGAGCTTCAACGGAAGGTTGGGAAATTATCCATCCATTACTTTGATGGCTTTAGCAAATGCACTTCCAGAGCTTGGGTTCAAAAGTTGGACACATACGTCAAACTCAACCCCATGACGAAGACAAAAGCCATCAAGTATGCTACTTTGCATTTGGATGGAGAGGCCCACAAGTGGTGGTACCATGGGCTAGTCACATTGGGGCATGCTGGTATTATACATCATACTTGGGCTTCACTTAGAGGCTCATGGCCGATTTGACAAGAAGAACCCAAAGTTGCACTTCAAGGAGTTGGTTTAGCTTAGGCAGAGTGAGACGCCAGATGCTTATATTTCAGAGTTCCAAAGGATTGCAGTCATGGTAACAAATGTGTCAAAGCATAGGCCGATTATGCTTTTCATTGAGGGAGTTTCCGAACCCTTGCATGGTTGGGTCAAGGCCTTCAAACCAGCTTCTCTATAGGAGGCTATCATCGAGACACGTGACATGGAGGATGCAATATCCAAGAACAAATTTCCTTCCAAGACTTTCCTTCCTCAAAAAAACAAAGACAAGAAGCCCTTTCAGAAGAAATGGTCCGGAAAAGACAGAATGGATGAGGAGACGCAGGAAGAATTAAGGAAGAAGCTATGTTTCAGTTGCAAGGAGCCTTGGGAACCGGGTCACAGGTGCATGGGAAAGGGTAAGGTGCATTACATAGAGGTACTTTAAGATAGTGATGGGGAAGAGGTGGCAAGACGAGCTCAGGGCAGCGAGTGTAGCAATTCAAATGATGAGCAGTCGCGTGTGGAGGATAAGGATATTGAGTAGCCACATGTGGAGACTAATGGTGGGACTATTGCCACTCTATCAAGTGTCCCTAGGTTTCACACTTTTAGGATCCGGGGAGTATTACAGGGACAACGTGTCATAGTCTTGGTTGACGGTGGGGCAACCCACAATTTCATTGACTCAACTTTGGTGGCCAAGAGAGGCATTCCTATAGAAGACTTTGAGGGGTTTGGTGTTGTGGTAGCTGATGGGTATAGTATGACTTGTACATAGAGGATTTTGTGATTGGATGTGACATTGGGCAACTACACCTTGACAGATAACTTCTATGTAGTTGAGTTGGCAAACACAATTGTGGTCTTGGGTGTTCAATGGCTTTACTCCTTGGGAAAACATTCTATCAACTACCAAGCCATGGAATTGGAGTTCAGGGTAGCGGATGGTAAGAAGGTGGTTATGAGGGGCATGTCCAATGGTGCTCCTAGGATTGTCTCATCCAAGCAGATGGAGGTCATATTCAGGCATGGAAATGTAGCTTGCACAGCACAGTGTTTGATTACTACTCAGAAACCTTCAGACAACAACCAACAGTATCATGTGGACATCCAGTCATTGTTGAGCAAACATGACCAAGTTTTTGGAGAGATACCTCCAGGGAGACCTCCTAACAGAGACTTTGAGCATACCATTGAGTTAGAAGTGGGGGCCAAACCCATGATCACCACTCCATACATGCACCCAAAGAAGTTTAAGGATGAGATAGAAAAGGCAATAAAGGAGTTGTTGGAAATGGGACATATCAAGCCTAGTTCCAGCCAATTCACTTCATCAGTGATTTTGGTTAAGAAAAAGGATGGTACTATGAGGATGTGCATTGATTATCGGGCCCTGAATAAGAATACCATTAAAAATAGGTACCCCATTCCCAGGATCGACAAGTTGTTGGATGAGTTGCATGGGGCAGTATATTTTTTGAAGATTGATCTTCGATTGGGCTATCATCAGATCAGGGTCAGGAAGCAGGATGTACACAAGATTGTTTTCAGGTGTCATTATGGGCACTATGAGTTTTTGGTCATGCCATTTGGGTTGACTAATGCACCTACCACTTTTCAGTGATGCATGAACCACATCTTCAACAAGCAGTTGCAAAGGTTCCTATTGGTGTTCTTTGATGACCTCCTTATTTACAGCAGGACATGGGAGGACCACTTGAGGCATTTGGAGAAGATATTGGGCATTATGGGGGAGCAGTCATTCAACATTGTATGCCAAAGCGTCAAAGTGTGAGTTCGGCATGACAGAGATTCTTTACTTGGGCCATGTGATTAGTGCACAAGGTGTACATGTACATTAGGAGAAGATCCAGGCCATATTGGATTGGACCATGCCTAGGTCCCTTACAAGTTGTGGTGATTCTTTGGATTATGCAACTACTACATGCGCTTTGTCAAGGGATTTTCACAGTTAGGTGCACCATTGACAGATCTTACGAAGAAAGGGGCATCCAAGTGGACAGAGGAGTCTCAGCAAGCACTTGACAGGCTCAAGGAGGTGATGAGCACTTTTCCAGTATTGGTGCTTCCTAATTTCACTCAGCCCTTTGTACTTGAGTGTGATGCTTCAGGTGAAGGTATAGGGGCCGTTTTGATGCAGAATAGACATCCGATAGCATTTGAGAGTAAGAAGCTCAGAGTACCAGAGGGACTCTATTCCATATATGATAAGGAGATGCTTGCCATTATGCATGCTTTGGAAAAGTTCAGACAGTATTTGGTAGGTGGTCGATTCGTGGTTAGGACTGACCACAACAGTTTGTGGTATTTCCTAGAGCACAAAGATCTGAATGAGAGGCAGCAGAAGTGGGTAAGTAAGATACATGCATGTGACTTTGACATTGAGTATTTGAAGGGCAAGAAAAATATTGTTGTTGATGCTCTTTCTAGGAAACCGGCAATATGTTCCCTCATGGAGATTTCAGCTAATTGGAAATCACAACTTCTGGTGGAATATTCCAAAAATCAATTTTCTTGCGAGTTGATGAATGGTCACATTCAGGATGACAAGTACAAAGTGGTGGATGATATTATTTTCTACAAGGACAGAATACACCTAATTCCTGAGTCCACGCTCAAGGAGAAGATTTTGAGGGCTATTCATGACACGCCATTGGCAGGACACCCTAGTTACTTCAAGACCTACATGAAGATACAAGAAAGGTTCCCATGGAAGGACCTCAAGGACAATCTGTTGCAGCATGTCAGGGAGTGTATGACTCCTCTACAGAACAAGTCAAAGCATACTCATCCAGCAGGATTATTGCAGCCTCTACCCATTCCAAAGCAAAAATGGGAGTGTCTCGATGGATTTTATCACAGGACTACCGAAAGTGCAGAGCAGGGATTGCATATATGTAGTGGTTGATCAATTGACCAAGTTCGCACACTTCTTTGTGATTCCATCAGAGTACAAGGCAATGCAGGTAGCAAAATTGTTTTTCGGGGAGGTGTTTAGACTCCATGGGTTGCCTAGGTACATTGCCAGTGATCGGGACAATAGGTTTCTTAGTGCATTTTGTCAAAAGTTGTTCAGATTGATCAACACAGAGTTGACTCCTAGTACCAGTTATCACCCTCAGACGGATGGCCAAATAGAGATTGTGAATAAATGGGCTGAGGGGTATCTGCGTAACTATGTGTCAAGACAGTAGAGGGCATGGATTAGGTGGTTGCATCTAGGAGAGAATTGCTATAACACAACTTACCATATGTCCATTGGTATGACCCCATTCCGAGCATTGTACGGCTATGATGCTCCTTCATTTGTGCATTTGGCGTTTGGGGATAGTAGGGCTCCCAAAGCCAAGGATTGGATACATAAGAACCAGGATATCCTTAAGGCCCTTAAGGAAAACTTGCAGACAACTCAAAACCAGCAGAAGATGTATGTAGACAGGCAAAGGGTTGAGCACAGTTTTGAGGTGGGAGACTTGGTATTCTTGAGGTTGCAGCCATACAGACAGTCTTCATTGAAGAAATGTGGGGCAAAAAAGTTGAAACCTCGCTTTTATGGTCCCTACAGAGTCATCCGGAGAGTTGGGGAAGTAGCTTATGAGCTTCAACTGCCATAGGGGAGCAAGATTCACAATGTTTTTCATGTGTCATGCATCAAGAAGGCCACAGGTCAATAGGTCACTACTTCAACAGAGTTACCCCCGTTGGATGAGGAGGGACAGTTGGTATTGATTCCTAAGGAGGTTTTGGATGTCAGGGAGATGAGACTGAGGAGCAGAGTGATCAGAGAGTACCTTATCAGTTGGAGAGACTTGCCAGTTGAGGATGCTACGTGGGAAGGAGATCAGATTTTGCAGCACCCTGGTTTGTGATTGCTTGAGGGCAAGCAATCTCGGGAAGGTAGGACTATAATGTCCCTTTCCAAGTGATCACTCGAGGAGAACGACTCAATAGCCTATTTGATTCCCGTAGGCTATAGTCGATAAAGGGAATTAATGAATTAAATATTTAATGTCATTAGGAGGAAAAAACAACATTATAAAGCGATATTGAGTAATTAAATGAAAAAAAGGTGTTAAAAGTGACTTGAAGAGAAATATGAAGAAAACCTTATAAAGTCACTTACTTGATTAATTGAGCGGAAAAATGGAAAATGGAAGTACAAAGGAGAGAGAGAGTTCATTCTCTATTCATTAATGATCATTTTTACTAAATCGATTTGGAGAGAGCTCTTGTGGCTTTTTGGGTTTTTGCAGCAAAACCCTTGTTGAGAATTGGTTTCGATGGTGAAAGATTCCACCCTAGCTGATTAGTACGGAAGATCATTCAGATTTTCCACTTGCATTCAATGTTGAGAGGGTCAATTCGTCTATTGTAGCAGATTGGGGTCTTTGTGGAGGACGAATTGCTTTGGTGGAGGCTGAATTCATTTGTGGAGGCTGTGTTCTCTTGTGCAGGCCGA
>JASDQU011102802.1:2723-18200 GCA_032191745.1 Picea mariana
ACATTTCATATTGAATTCATTCAATAGATTCCAAGGATCACTGCAACATTATCAATTGGACTATTAATGATTTCAATTCCATATGGAAATAGAAGATCTCACTCTACCCAATTTAATATAATTAGATGGTGATTATAGAATAATCATTATGATGGAAACAATAATAATTAGAGAAACCAAAATTGTGACCACCATAGTTTTGATTAAGGATGTTATATCCTACTAGAATAGACCCTTTGGAATATTAGCAATGTGAGTACGCATATATGGAAAGGTATTTATGATAGATTTCATAGTAATTAAAACACATGGAAAATTAAGAACACGTGATGCCTTACTAGGAAGGTCACACCTAAAAGGAGAAATAATCATTGATAATTAGTGATCCAACACAATTGCATTGAAAAAAAGGAGAATATTGAATAATTATTGATATAATAAGTTGCAATAATGAATGAGGAGTTGGCTATTTCTAGTGAATCCTCTAGAAGCAGGCAAGATGAACTATATGAATGCAAAGGGAAAGGGTTTTATAACTAGAGGATTTATTAGAGGAAATAAATCATTTGGTAGTGGATCATTGTAGCATTGAAAGATGGATAATCTAAGGTTTTTTTTCTATAATATAGAATAAAAAGTAATAACTAAACCCAAAGGGAAGAATCCACTCAAGTGAATGATGAGAAGGAAATTATCCATTACACTTGACCAATGTTACCACTGGTAAATGTAAAATTCAATGAAGGTATCCCATGACCATACAAACTAAGATGTTTTTAAATACATGGAACATATACCCACTCAAAAAATTAATGTAGAAATGAAGAATGAACCTCAACACATCATAATGGGAATTGAGTGGAGGATAGAATTGCTAGCCAAGCAATTAACATATTTAAGAATAGAAATAATTATTTGCATGGTCCTATAAATATGGAAGCTAACTAGTTGTTCAATAGGGGAGTGAGGGAAGTTATCCACACCAAAATATGGAAGCTAAGTCCAAGGCCCCGAGGGGACAAAGGTTGAACTCTAATTTGGTGGGAATATTCCATTAGAAAATTCGTTTCCTTTCTTAGATGTTATGGTAGATAGTTGACGACATTTAGAAGAATAAAATACAAGGCAATATTGGAAGAGCTCGAGGAAATTTCAAGAATGCCTCAGCTTATCCCCTCAGTGAATAACAAATTACCAAACAATGACAAATACTAAATGTTGATGAGACATATAAAGTAAGGGGGGGGCAAATAAAATTTGGGTTCCATTGGCTTAAGATATGTGAGAATCCTACTATGATATTTTTCAAAGATCTGATATCCAAGAAATTTGTGAAGCCTATTAAGGACCTCAAAATAAAAATAAAAATAGAATCATTGACCAGGGGAACATTGAAAAGGAGTTTGTTAATCATTACAAACTGGTTTTTCAATCTTAAGGAATTATAACAAAGGAAAAAAAGTTGTATATGCAAACTTGTGTTGATGTAGTCCCAAGAAAGTCGATGAAAAAGTAATAATGGGTATGTGATCAAAGGATTATAATGTTTGTTGAATTAATGACTACCGTCAAAGAGATGGTTGATGATCAATTTCTCACATGAGACTACTTTCCACTCTAGTCGTTGACGATTCCCTTTTGCACTAACCTTTTATGTGATGGTTATTGAAACCCTTAAATACCTCATAAAAAAAAATGTGTCGGTGGATTATCTGAGGCTTGCAAATGGAAAATTTGTATATAACTCATTCCTTACTATCCTAGAAGAGAAAGAGTCACTAGATAATAACATGGTTTTCTTGCAATTTTTTTACAAATCCTTGAGAAGGAAAGCCCAATATCAATGTCCTCTACTCCATCCTTCGAGGGAGGACAAGGTTCCCCAATCAACTCTTCTAGGAAGACTATATAAAAAAAAATTAAGTCAATGGTTGTTGATTTTCCTTAGCAAGAGAAACTTCATCATCTAACATTGGTTGCTTAGGAAAATTCCATTTTTTTTATTTGGATTTGGTCACTTTTTACCTTGAAGGATGAGCTCGTGCATGGGGATAAATATCATGTAGATGTCATGTAAGTTGATGAATTCAACACTAGAATGTTGTGTTCTCTGAATTCAATTCCTAAATCCACCTAAAACATTCATTTGAGGGTCATTTTATCTGGAAGACTCTCACTCAGGTAAATTTCAGCATAGATGTAGCTGTATGTACACCATCTCTTTATAAATCTCCAAATTTCTTTTATGTAACTGCCCAAAGTATTCTCAATATCCTCAAAAATTGATATAATATACCATTTAGAATGAAATGGAAAATTTGGGAGGTGTAGCCAAAGTTTCATTCTAGTAATTGACATAGAGTTAGGATCAAAATTTGGAAATCAAGGAGATTTAAAAATCCCCACTCTTCCCCAAAACCAGGGACCCTCCTCTAAAACTTTCTTACAAGTGGCATGATTGAAAATATGAATTAAAAAAACAGCTTTGGAGAAGAGAGGAATCTCATAATTCTTTTTCCATGTTGAGTGGATCCATTGGTACAATGCCGATGAAGGAGGCCAATAACCATTAAACCATTAAATATGCAAATGAAAAGTTTTTTGGAGATGAGTGATCTCCGACTATGTGATCTCCATTGATGGAACAACTTTATCTTTTTCCATGATATATGTATAGGAAAAGGAGGGATCGAATCATTTTTTTGTAGTTGAAGACTTTTTTTTACCAACTCCTTAAAGGATATTTGTTTGGAAGTTGAAAGAACCTCATGTTATAACATTATTTGGTTGCCAGTGGCCATGGATTCCTTGTTGCCCAATATATTATCCATTGAATGTATTTGATCCACACGAAACATATGTTAAATTGTTTTTTTACCTCATACCCACATTCTTCCTTTGATAAATTCACTGGTACCTATGTGTTTCCTTTAAGAAAGGCATCGTGTCTTCCAAAAATTGTAAAAAGTAAAAAATCAACATTAATTATGCAATCCTAAGCGGGGTTTATGAGATCCGTGCAACTGTACAACCCTAATTATTATTGTCAACAAACTTAACCAACTTGTGATAGTATAAATTGGGTTCAAATGTTGGAGAAAGGGAACCAACCATTCTAGTACCCTTATGCTGGATCATTATCTTGAGAATTTAGCCTTGGATTTTTATGACTAGTTCCTTTTGTAGAAACCCTTCTTTTTGGGATTGACTCTCTTGCTTAGACTCTGGGATCTAAATCCTTGTTGATTTTACAATGCACATATGGCAAGGATTTTGAAGAAGAGTTGAATTCTATATGTAGTCCAGGTAGGAGGAACTTGAACTCGACTGACAAAGGTGCCAACAACATATCATGCTCAAGCACTTCTTTGAAATTTAGAGATTAATATTATTTTATAGATCAACCACTTTGCAATGCATCACAATTTTATTTACAATGCTCAGAGAGGACCAAGGAGGGAGACAGGTGTCCAAGGAAGGAGGACCACCTACAGATGAACAATAGAGTACCACCTATCAACAACAACGTGAAAAGGTGATAGGTGTATAATATCCCAATAGGGACAAGGTAGGCATATTCATACGTATTAAGAAATCTCATAAACATGATACAATGGTATGCATGGCATAAGGGAGCCAAGTGAATGAGACAAAATAGGGTCTCAATATAGTACAACACAGGGATGGAAAATATGTGTCAAAGTATAATATAGTGATATGAACAATCCTACATAGAAATTCCTAGAACAATGGGGTCAGGTCCAACATAGAAGCATCATGACTGCAAATAATATGGATACATAGGAATTGATTCCCAACCCCAAGGTGGAGGGGGAGGGAATAAACCCTAGAAGCCGCGATGAACATGAAACAACCTGAGAAGCCCCACTAAATAGGAAAGGGGCTCCAAAGATCTCAAATGAGCCAGTAGAATGGAGGCTCATACCAATGGCTCTAAGAATAGTTTAATCAAGCCAATCAAATCTAAGGAATCACATTTGAGGTTGGATCACTGGAGTATATTTGAATCTCAATAGTGCGATAATGATTTGGAGTTGAGCATGTGATCTACTACCAAGTATGATATAAATAAGGACTATCTCATCATAATACTCCAAGGAAACCCATCAAGGAGGAGGATGGGGACCAACATACATAAAATTGTAACTATATATATGGAATCAAACAATGAGGCTGGAACAGGTGAGGGGATAAATGAAGGGAAACCACTTCTTGAGGACTAATATTGCTAATACATGTCTAAGAAACTATCACAATAAACTAAATAAATCATTAAGTGTATGAATCTCCATCGTGTCACATAAAGCACATGCAACTATGATTCTAGGTGTAGTGGTTTGGGTGGACATATCTTGTCAAGAGTTATTAGTGCCCCTAGTCTTCTTAGCATTACCCCCTTTGTCAACTCCTTTACAACTTTGGTCAGGGACAACTGGAACTATGTGGAAGATACAGGGGTAGTACCCATTGGTTGGACAAGGATCAATACCAAATGAGGAGTTGGAATGTAGGGCATAGGAGGGATGGGAATATACAAGTACCATACATGGATCCCGAAGGTAACATTACATAAACTCAACATGGCCATCATGAGTGTTCTAACTAATCCTAGATGGGGGGATAAGAAAGGAACTTGAGCAAAAGGAGTCCTAAGAGGGGTGAAATAGGTGCCTCAATTACAGTTTGGTGCATGAAACCTCGAGGTTGGATGTGTATTACAAGGATTTCCATATAGAACCTCAACATGAAACAAAAATTACAATTTACTTTATGAAGTTATTATGTCCACCCTCCATACTTTCCCAAAAAATGATATAAATAGATTTGGATTTGCAACTGTCATACCACTATTGGATTTGGTGTGGTTGAAACCCTCATGGGTTAAGGATGACCTTGAAGGTTATTTCATGGGATATGTAATGATTTGTAGATTCACTAGTTGTTGGCCAATGCTAAAGGATCTTTAAAATTGGGTCTAATTCTTGAGTTCATTAATCCTGAACATTTTTTTTATGAGTACTATTCAAATGGCACACTAATTTTGTAGGTAAATCAATATGGTTAGGGTGAAAATTACATATTTGTAGGTGTAGTATTGTAGGACAAAAAATTACATAACCATAGGTGGCATGGATTATTCAATTATCTAAGAACATATGCTAGCACTCAAAGATAAAAATTCAAAGTGTTATTACTCTCGTTATTATGCACATACTTTTCCTACCAAAACTTAACGAAAAATTTCCTCAACAACATTGTGCATACCAACATCTACTCTATTATTTATCTCTTATTGCAACAATTAAAATATGATCACATTCTCAAATGAATGTTTTCACTCATCATGTATGCTTGATATTGGAATTTTTTTTTTGTCAACCATGGAGTCTTCAAAATATGGAGACAAAATCGGAGATAGGTGACACATATACAACTCATTTTCAATTGTGTGTGCTTATTTTTGTGGCAACTCTACAATTTCAATTCCTTTATACATAATGGACAAAGAAATTGTGAAGGGAAGATATCATAGATACAAAACAGAAGCCAACTATGTTGGGGGCCTATGATTTTTGTGCAATGAGTACCACATCTGATGTAACCTTGGATTGAAATATCATACAAACTCTTTGTCTTATTTATGTTTTTCGCACAATTATTGCAACAATTCAATTACATGATGAGAATTTCAATAATGAATTTATAAATTTTCTTTAACCTTGATCTATATGGATATTAGTGGCCACCCACCTTTTCCAACTGGCTCAAAATAGTTTTCTGGCAATTTTGGTAATTTACTACTTTTAGCATTTTTCACTTATGGAGCCTTTTTGAGGCCCTAAACGATGTTTTTTTGGGAAAACAGGTTTGCAATATGGAAGTTCCTTTGATATTGTGCCTAAAATGAATCTCCTCGAAGATACCTTTCCAATGGGATATCATACGCCTAAAACAAATATTGTATGTAAAAGTTACGACCCTAGGAAGTTGATGTACTAACTTACCCAAGGGGGGGCCACATGACTTTTGGCGCTTCATCTCCTAGGGCTAGGTTTTTGGATGTATAGGGTTTTTGAAATTCCTTCTTATTGTAAAAAGGCCTTCAGAGCCTCATTGTAATCATCTTCTTGCAAATGAGTGCAACTATCACATATCTTCTCAGAGATAAGCCGCCACCATTACAGCAAGCTTGTTTTCGCTACATTTTACAGTTTCAAGCTTATTTCTTTATTAATAGAAAACCAGTTTGACTGTATCTCTGTTATTTTGTGTTAACCACCTATTAATAATCTTTATTCATTTTGTTCTTCTCATAAAATCCATATCAATGGTATCAAAGCGGTCTTCTCCTTGCCATCTTAATGCATGTCCCCAACGAGGTCAAAGTACAAAGAGTTGGGTCTCAAGCTTGTTTCTCTTGAGGACAAAATCTCTCGCACACCCAAGCAACCTCTCATGGTAAAAGAAAATAAAGATGACAGGATAGGATATCCTTTCAACCTATTGATTGAGGAATCCCTCACGCAATAGAGAAACGAGATGATGGATAGTTTCACACAAATCCTTCGGCGGCTACCAATAGGAAACACATCTTCTTCGAACGGAGGCACCACCCCCTTCAAGGTACAAATAAACTTCAATATTCCTATATTTGAAGGTCGGATAGATGCATATGTTGTAGAAAAGTGGTTGAATCTACTAGAAGGGTATTTTTTTGTCCATAACTTTTTGAATAGAGAAAATATTACTTTTGTGCTCCTCAAAGTTGTTCCCCATGTCAAGGATTGGTGGGAAACTTTCTATGAGCAAAAGGAAACAGAGGAAACCTCACTATTTTCGGTCATGTCCACCTGGGAATCCTTCAGGGATGCTATTAAGGAACAATACAACCATTTTGGAAGTTATGATGACCTATATACCAAATGGACCACATTGCATCAAGAAAGAGACCAAGCAGTGCCAGATTTCACAAATATCTTCCATACATTGCACACCAATCTCGGTATCGAAGATTCAAAGAAACATCTGGTGATCTGCATAGATACATCCATAATAAAATCGAATTTCAAGACATCTCATCCTTGGGTGCGGCCTACAAATATTCCATCAAAATTGAGCAGAAGCTAAAACAAAAGACACGGCTATTTGGGCCTGGGAACCCCTCACAAAAACATCTAGGAAAGGCAGCCCCAACCCATATAACAAAGGATAGATAAAATATGGATAGTATCAGGATAACCAGTCCAAGCCACAAGAAAAAAAGGACACTGTAAAGACAATGCAATACACTGGGAAGTGGTGTGACTTCCATAAGAGCCATTAGCATAACTCTACTAACTATCGTTCAAAGCAGTTTCAAGTGGCTGATGTGAAAGCCTCTGAATTAGATACGGATTTTGACTCTGAGATAGAACCAGAAAGGAAAAGATGGATCATTGACGTGAAACCTAGTGCCACCATTGCTACCACCAAGCTCCAGCCTGGTGAACTAGATGATCCAGAAGAAGGACAGTGCCTCTTCCATTCATAGATGTGGGTAAAAGGCACCCCACTGCACTTCATCGTTGATAGTGGTAGCCATAAGAACCTCATATCAACAGAGGTCATCAAGTGGCTAGCCCTACGAACAACGTTGCACCCACAACCCTACACCAATGGATGGCTCCTCCAAGGAAGCGATATCTGCATCAGCCAACTGTTATATGGCACCAAGCCCTTCAAAGACGAGGTATTGTGTGATGTTTCTCCTCTTGATTTTTTTGATTTTCTTTTGGGCCAACTTTACTTATGGAAACATCATGTTGTATATGAGTCTAGGCCTCATAGTGTTATTATTACTTTGAATAGGAAATTGTACAGGATACCTGAGGCAGTCCCACCTAGTGTTATTTCGTTGATCTTTGCTAAGCAATGCAGGAAGGTCATCTCTCAGATGGGGAAGTTTTTCTTCTTCATGATTCGCTCTCAAAATAAGTGAAATATCACAACCACATCTAGGGTCTCTGTGTCCGACCTCTCCACACAACAGAAGTAAGTAGATAAGGTCCTAGAAGAATACTCAGATATCTTCTCCTCACCTATAGGGGTACCTCTACACTTCCAGGTCAAGCACCCCATCGATCTAACCCCTGATGCATTGCTACCCAATGGGCCAATCTATCGCTGCTCTTTGTTAGAGAATGAGGATATCAAGAGACAGATCAAAAAACTACTCCACAAGGAGCACATCCGTTCTAGCTCATCACCTTCTGGGAGCCTAGTCATGTTGGTATATAAGAAAGATGGAATATGGTGCCTTTGTATTGATTACCGAGCTCTAAATAAAATCAGATTCAAAAAAAGGTACCCAATTCCCCAAATCAACGACCTCCTTGATCAACTCACGGGGGAAAAATACTTCAGTAAGATTGATCTGAAGTTTGGCTACCACCAGGTCCCGATAGAACAGACATGTGTATGGAAGACTACCTTCAAGTCAAAGGAATGCCTTTTTGAATGGTTGGTCATGTCCTTTGTTTTGACAAATGCTCCAGCCACTTTCATGAGAATGATGGATGATATCCTGCGATCATTCGCCAATAATTTTGTAGTGGTGTATTTGGATGACATTCTAATTTAAAACATGACTTGGGTCAAACACTTGCAACATATTCAACAGGTTATGCACACCCTGTGGTAGCATAAGATATACACCAACTTGGAAAAATTCTCCTTCGACATGGACAAGGTCCATTACATGGGCTACATAATTGATCAACATGGTGTACATGAGGATCCAACCAAGATCCAAGTCATCCATGACTGGCTAGCCCCAACCACACTCACTCAACTTCGGAGCTTCTTGGGCATTTCCAATTTATACTATAGGTTCATGCTAGGATTCTCCCATATTGCATGGGCCCTCAACCAAATAAACAAGGGTGGTGGTAAGGATAAATTTGTGTGGGGCCGGTCCCAACAATAAGCATTCGATGATTTGAAGCAACGCTTGTGCTCAGTCCCAGTACATTCACTACCAGACTTGCAACATCCATTTGAGATCAAGATAGAATCTTTAGACTATGTTGTGGGTGTCATTCTCACAAAACACAACCACACCGTGGCCTATCATAGTGAGACATTGTCAAATACTGTCCGTAAGTACCCTACTTACGACAAAGAAATGTATTCCATTGTGAAAGACTGCAGCCAGTGGAGACATTACATTCTTGGGAAGGAGACAGTCATCCACACTGATCATAATCCACTGCAGTTCATGCAGACAAAAGGAAAATTGTAGAATGAACACCATCAAAAGTGGTCCACATACTTGCAGCAATTCCACCTCAACATCAAGTATAAAATAGGAAGCACAAATCGTGTCATTGATTGCCTCAGTAGACCGCCAATCATGGCACTCACCACGGTGCTATACTCTTGTGGCCATGAGACCTCTGGTTGGCCCCAAATCTATGAGATAGACCCTGACTTTGCCACCACCTACCAAATGTTGGGTACAAATGCAGTTGTCGATAATATCCATCTTCAGGATGGGTTGTTGTGTCATTTGGGCCATATCTATGTTCCATCAAGCGAGCGAGGGAAGATGATCTGGGAAGCCCGCTACAGTCAGTTTGCAGGACACTTTGGTGTCTAAAAGACAGTGGTGATGCTACATAAACATTTCTACTGGCTAAAACTTCGACAAGAGGTCATCAAGTATATTAGGTCTTGCACTGCCTTCGCTACTGCCAAACTAACCACTAAGAAATAGGGCTTGTACACCCCTCTTTCTACTCCCAGAAGGCCATGGGAATCCATCTCAGTGGACTACATGTCGGGCCTCCCATCCACCAAGCGGGAAAATGACTGTGTTTTTGTGGTTGTTGATCGCTTTTATAAGATGGCGATTCTGGTTGCCTACAAGAAGAGCATCATGGTAGAGGCCACTATGAAGCTCTTCTTTGAACAAGTCTGGGTACATTTTGTAATCCTACAAAACATTGTCTCATATCGGGATAGTCAATTTCTCAGCACATTCTGGTCGAGCCTTTGGTCATTGTTGGACACCAAGATCACCAAATCCACGACCTTCCACCCCCAGAAATATGGCCAAACTGAGGTTGTAAATCGAATGATTGTGCATATCCTTAGCATGTATAATTCAAATAACCCACACACATGGAATGAGAGCCTTCCCTATGTCCAACATAGCTACAACCGATCCCTGCATAGCTCAATCGGTCACAACCCCTTTCAGGTCGGGCTGGGATTCCAACCATTGGGTCCCATAGATGTTTTACTTCCCCTTGAAGTCACCTCGAACGAATCATATCCTGCTCCAACTAAAGATGAGAAAGCCACCCGGTTCATTGAGAAGATCCAACACATCTGCTAATACGTTTAAGATATCCTACAAAAGTCCAATGACAACTACAAACATCGCCATGATCAACATTGTGTGCCACATAAGTTTCAGGTGGGCGACAAAGTTTGGCTGCACTTGCATAAAGAACACCTTAAAGGACCCCATCAGAAGATTCGCCCACTCCATTATGGGTCATACACTATCACCAAGGCTACGGAGGATAATTATTTTGAGCTCAACATTCCTCCTTTCCTTGGCCTACACCCAGTGTTCAACGTGGATCTCCTCCACCCTTATTTTCCACCACTATTGGACACCTTAGAAGTAGAAGAATAGCTAACACCAAAATAGCTCAACCCCGACTGCATACAACAGGAATCCAATGATTATACTGTGGAAACATAGATCAAGGGCACTTGACAACAAAGGATCCAGCTTTATTGAGTCATCAAAGCAGGGCAACTCCTGCACCAAGGCAAGTGGCTCACTTGGGGACAAATTCAGTAGAAATTTTCTCATCTTATGGGGGACCTCAAAGAAATGGACACCATTGCTTACTAAGGAGGGAGGATTGATCCATCTGGATATCGGTGGCCACCCACCTTTTCCAACTGGCTCAAAACAATTTTCTGGCAATTTTGGTAATTTACTAGTTTTAGCAGTTTTCACTTTCGGAGCGTTTTTGAGGCCCTAAATGATGTTTTTTTGGGGAAAACAAGTTTTCAATATAGAATTTCCTTTGATATTTAACCTAAAATGAATCTCCTTGATGATACCTTTCCAACTGGCTATCATATGCCTAAAACGTAGATCGTATGTAAAAGTTACGACCCCGAGAAGTTGATGTACTAACTTACGCAAATAGGGCCCACATGACTTTTGGCACTTCATCTCCTAGGGATAGGTTTTTGGATGTCTAGGGTTTTTGACATTATTTATTATTGTAAAAAGTCCTTTAGATCCTCATTGTAATCATGTTCTTGTGAATGAGCACAGTCGTCACATCTCTTCTCAGAGATAAGCCGCCACCATTCCAACAAACTTGTTTTCGTTGCATTTTACAGTTTCTAGCTTATTTCTTTATTAATAGAAAATCAATTTTATTGTATCTCTATTATTTTTTGTTAAGAACCTATTAATTATCTATATTCATTTTTTTTTTCTCATAAAATCCATATCAAAACTACTTCTAGCCTTGAATTGATTGAATAGGTAATACATTATACCAATCATGTACTTTTCCTTTGGGAGTGAAAGAGAACAACCTCTAGAGAAGATATTTTAGGTTTTTCAACTATTTTAATTTAGGTTTTTCATGGGATTAAGTGAAATGAAACTAACATTCAATGCAACAATTTAATATTAAATGTAGCTAACTAAATAATATCTAGGAGAAAGTGGCAATTCAACCACTAGCAAGGAGAATAGATCACCATTGCCACCAAAAATGACTATGAATTGGACCCTCCAAAGTCCCGCTCAAAGTGAAATGAATTTATGTATTTGTAAAAACGTTTTTATAAATATTTTTATTCACCAAATTTCATCTCATTTTTAAAATATCTCTGCCTTTCATTAATAAAGGAAACATGGAGATTCCTTGTGCCTGTTCTGGCACATTGAAGGTATAAGGTTTAGGGGACAGATAAAAGTGGTTTATATTTTGTCATCTTTGATGAATGATAGGTTTATGGGTGTCGAGTATTTTGTCATATTTTATCATAAACATGTTCATACAAAACATGTGTTTTTTTTNGTTTATGGGTGTCGAGTATTTTGTCATATTTTATCATAAACATGTTCATACAAAACATGTGTTTTTTTGGCTCCACAGTATGCTCATAGGAAATGCATCGAGCGTTGGTCCCATAAAAAAGGAGGAGATTCCAAATGTGAATTGTGTTGTCAAGTTTCATGACTTTTTATTTGGCCATGCTTTTATTCTTACTATCAACAATTTCATATATATATATTCTTACTATCATTATTATCCTCCACTAATATTTTGAACTGGAAATGAATTCATAATTATTTTTTTTGAATTGAAATGTTGTGGATTTGTAATCATAGGAATACAAGGCGAGAAGGGTTGAATAATGCCGAGAGGAGATCTGGACATCCAGACGAGTCAGGTAAGTACCGAAATTCTGAATCTATCCATGCTAATGCCACCTATGTTTTGGCCCCTTTTCCCACTGATATAATAATAATAGGGAATAATTTAGACTTAAGCTCTTCATGCTATAGTTATATTCTCGAAAGGAAGTCCCTGAAATTTGAACAACGATTTTGTTTATCTTGTTGATATTAATATCCTTTTGTATGAGATGCTCAATGACAATGGTTAGTGCGACCTAGAAGGCAGGTTGAAAACATTATGGGTTAAAAGAATTTGATCAATGTATTGTCATATAAGCTGCATATCAATAAAAAATTAGGTGATTTACCAAAAGAATGAATTTATGTATTTGCAAAAAAAAAATTTATAAATATTTTTATTCACCAAATTTCATCTCATTTTTTAAATATCTTTGCCTTTCAGTAATAAAGGAAATATGGAGATTCCCTGTGCCTGTTTTGGCACCTTGAAGGTACAGGGTTTAGGGGATAGATAAAAGTGGTTTATATTTTGTCATCTTTGATGAATGACAAGTTTATGGGTGTCGAGTATTTTGTCATATTTTATCATAAACATGTTCATACAAAACATGTGTTTTTTTGGCTCCACAGTATGCTCATAGGAAATGCATCGAGCGTTGGTCCCATAAAAAAGGAGGAGATTCCAAATGTGAATTGTGTTGTCAAGTTTCATGACTTTTTATTTGGCCATGCTTTTATTCTTACTATCAACAATTTCATATATATATATTCTTACTATCATTATTATCCTCCACTAATATTTTGAACTGGAAATGAATTCATAATTATTTTTTTTGAATTGAAATGTTGTGGATTTGTAATCATAGGAATACAAGGCGAGAAGGGTTGAATAATGCCGAGAGGAGATCTGGACATCCAGACGAGTCAGGTAAGTACCGAAATTCTGAATCTATCCATGCTAATGCCACCTATGTTTTGGCCCCTTTTCCCACTGATATAATAATAATAGGGAATAATTTAGACTTAAGCTCTTCATGCTATAGTTATATTCTCGAAAGGAAGTCCCTGAAATTTGAACAACGATTTTGTTTATCTTGTTGATATTAATATCCTTTTGTATGAGATGCTCAATGACAATGGTTAGTGCGACCTAGAAGGCAGGTTGAAAACATTATGGGTTAAAAGAATTTGATCAATGTATTGTCATATAAGCTGCATATCAATAAAAAATTAGGTGATTTACCAAAAGAATGAATTTATGTATTTGCAAAAAAAAAATTTATAAATATTTTTATTCACCAAATTTCATCTCATTTTTTAAATATCTTTGCCTTTCAGTAATAAAGGAAATATGGAGATTCCCTGTGCCTGTTTTGGCACCTTGAAGGTACAGGGTTTAGGGGATAGATAAAAGTGGTTTATATTTTGTCATCTTTGATGAATGACAAGTTTATGGGTGTCGAGTATTATTTCATATTTTATCATAAACATGTTCATACAAAACATGTGTTTTTTTTTCCTACACAGTATGCTCACAGGAAATGCATCAAGTGTTGGTCCCCAAAAAGGAGGAGATTCCAAATGTGAAATGTGTTGTCAGGTTTCATGACTTTTTATTTGGCCATGCTTTTATTCTTACTATCAACAATTTCATATATGTATTCTTACTATCATTATTATCCTCCACTAATATTATGAACTAGAAATGCATTCATAATTATTTTTTCTGAATTGAAATTTTGTGGATTTGAAATCGTAGGAATACAAGGCGAGAAGGGTTGACCGAATGCCGAGAGGAGATCCGGACATCCAGACGAGTCAGGTAAGTACCTAAATTCTGACTCTATCCATGCTCAGGCCACCTATGTTTTGGCCCCTATTCCCACTGATATAATGATAATAGGGAATAATTTAGACTTAAGATCTTTACGCTATAGTTATATTCTCGAAAGGAAGTCTCTGAAATTTATTTACTAGGATTACTATTGTTAATTTATGGAGAGATGTTTATTTTTTTAATTAGGATTACCTATCAAATGGAAATATGTTTATTTTTTATGTTTAGGTCACTCTGTCGAAGACGGGAACGGTTATAGTGAGTGTTGCTCTTGTGACGAAAACACATACGATAGTGTAACGGTCGATAGTGAGCATCGCTCTTGCGACGAAAACATAGATGAAAGTTTTCTTCCATCGAGAGAGTGATGAATACGTGGTGTCTTTAGATCAAAATTGAAAAATTGAACTTTTTCTCTTGAAGTCTGTGACGAAAGAGTACTTTCGTCGCAATTAGTCGTCGCAATTTTTTCAATATATAGTAGTGCGCGTGGCCGCAGCGATTCTAGTATAAAATTTGTTGCTATAATAATTTTGGAGTTAATAAGGGTCCGATAAACAAAGAATGATAGAGACCACTAAAGTTTGCAACTTATACACATAATTTGACTATAAACCATAATTCATTCAGAATTGACAACCAAGAATAAAAATAACACCCATCATGACAAAATCCTTCACCTCGGAAAGCCTATTAATAGGTTTTTAACATTAAAAATCGACAACATATCGCATAATCAATTACAAGGGAAACATTCCATTTCCTCTTATAAGAATCAAATTTACATACACAATGGGAATATTCCAGAACTCTACTTTACAAATAATCTTAAAACGCTACTTTACAAATAATCTTAAGGCATTTACATATTCAACTTGGAGAAAATACCATAACCATTGAAGCTGTCCTGAAGATGTCCTACGAAAACTGGCATTCCTCTACACCTTCTCTTCATCCTTCTCCTGCTTGCTAACCATGAAGACCTCACTAGTACCTCCTAGCCAACTCTAGGGGTACTCTTCTTCCCTCTGAGCCCCATGAGCCACAAAGGTGTCACACACACAAACCAAAAAAACACTAGCTCCCAGCTTGCCTCGGAAGGTCGAGATACCACTCTCTAATCGCGTTGGGCATCCCAACTCCCACAAAAAAAATTGTCAAGAAAAATACC
>JASDQU011102804.1:10608-22924 GCA_032191745.1 Picea mariana
CAGCACCAACTGGACTTATACAAGCACCAACTTGCATACAAAAAACTCTTTGTTTTTCCTAGCACCACCCTGCCACCCTGTTTTCTAGCCACAACTAGATGGAAGATACAACTTCCAATATTCAAGCACCAACTTGAATATCAGAGGACCACCGTCCTCCCTAGCACCACCCTACCTCCCTGACTATAAATAAATGACTGAATAACCAACAATACAGGTATATCAATTCTTACCACTTCGTCTCTGTTCAACAATTCTTCTCTGCTTCACTATTCTTTTGCTTTGTTCATATTTGTCTTGACTTGCTGTCTTCTTTTATTTGTTCTTTCTCTGTTCCTCTCTAGCTCTTTGGTATGCGTTCATTCTGCTCTCTTCGCCTTTTTTGTTTTGTTCAACTTCTGTGTCTCATCTCTAAGTTTGATCTGACACTCTGCATACTGTGATTTTCCTTTCTCCCAGTTCAACTCATTTTTTCAGTGAGAACAACCAAACTCGCATAGTCACTGCATCTCTCATAGTCACTGCATCTCTCTTTTATGCTCTCCCACCGATTTAGTTACACCTCGAATCTCCAAGGAAAAACGCCTCAGCAACTTAATCGCCAAACGTCAAAGAACTATGATTCAGTTCTGCTAATTGAATCGTAACTGAACAATTAACCGTGAGGTGAAACAGTAGCCCTTCAATCAGATTTCCAAATAACTAGCACCGTTGGATTACATCCGCAGGGTCTCACGTTTATCCCATGTGCCCATTGGCTGTGACCACATGCCTATTCAAAAGGCGCTTCGCAGTTTCATGTTTCACGAGTTTTGTTGCGAGTCACTCTGACTCTTCCAACTCCCGATCACAAAATGGAGCCTAGCGACTTGCAAGCTCCTTCCTTCACGTGACCACCGACGGTGACCACCGGCTATGCCAACAGACGCTTTGCAATTTCGCGTATCAGAAATCTTGTGATGAGACATCTCGACTCTCCCATGTCGCGATCTTCGAAATGGAGCTTAGCTGGGATAGCTCCTTCCTCTCATATGACCACGAGCTGTGACCAAGCGCTTATTCAGAAGGCGCTTCATGACTCACGATTTCGGGAACCCCGTGATGAGGTGTCTCGACTCTCCCAAATCGCGATATCCAAAATACTTCATATCGGATCAATGTTTCAGGTTTCTCCCTTTGATGGACGACTGTGATCATGTCGTGACCTCGCACCTCACGAGTTTTTGCAACTCTGCCTTTGACTTTTCCAACTCGCAAGTCAACGAAATTCCAATTGCTCGCCACGTGTCGTCTAGCTTCAACGGCCAGGATCATTTCGTGACCTCGCATATCGCAAGTTCGAGGGGTTAGAGAACCTCCTTCCTTTGACCTTTCAGTCATGGAAATGCTGATCTTTCGCCACGTGTCCTCTGGATCCTACGGCTCAGGCCATTTCGTGACTTTGCATATCGCTATTTCGAGGGGTTAGAGCACCTCCTTCCTTTGACCTTTCAGTCAGCGAAATGATGATCTTTCGCCATGTGTCCTCTGGATCATACGGTTCAGATCTCATCGCGATTTCACATTTCGCGGAGTTGGAGGATGGCTCTCGTCCTTATCCTCTTCGCAGTTATACTGGATCCAACGACTGTTGGTCCTCGGCGCTCAGATCCAACGTCTGAGATTTGTTCTCCTCTTCTGCGTGCACCTCTTGTCTTAATTCAGATCTGAGGACCATCGGGAATTCGGGATGGGTGATCCAACGATCACTGTTGCTTCTCCTCTTGAGCTTACACTTCTGTTCTTGCCATTCCATTATCGCTGCGTTGCTGATCTTGCTATCATTGGAAAACAAGTATACTCTCGTCGTGTTGATCTTGCCATCAATGACAAACAAACATACTCTACCTTTTGTCTGTAAATATGTCAACAGTCTCCCCCTTTGGCATTGATGGCAACCCCTTGAAGAACCTGAAGAGCTGCACTATCCCCTTAACATCCGACTATACCACTGTAGCATCTTTACCATTATCGCACTTTCTCCCCCTTTGACATCAATGTCAAAGAAGAAACACGCTCCCCCTGAGTTGTCGCAGTACATCTCGAAGGTATCAGATATGCGACAGGCACATACTCCCCCGGTCAACTATGAACGGAAGAACCAGAGCTATATTCACCAGAAATATAACAGATATTCAATAAGTACTCCCCTTGACAAGGTGAACAGATTAGATGAAAGAAGATATAACCCCCAACTTCTGGCGAAGATATCCAAAAGGTGTCGTTGCTAACGGTTTAGTAAAGATGTCAACTATCTGTTCTGTGGAAATAATATAATTCAACTGAACAACTCTGTTTGTAATCTGCTCTCTGAGAAAATGATATTTGATTGGTATATGCTTAGTCTTGGAATGAAGAACAGGATTCTTGGAGACACTAATGGCACTAGTGTTATCATAGTGAATTGGAATTGGATCAGTTTAATTTACCTCAAATCTGCAAGAGTTTGGATCATCCATAAAATCTGAGTGCAGCAAGTTGCAGCAGCAATGTACTCTGCCTCTGTAGTTGATAAAGAAATAGATTCCTGCTTCTTACTAATCCATGCTACCAACGAGTCACCCAGGAAGAATGCACCTCCACTAGTGCTCTTTCTCTCATCCACACAATTTGCCCAATCAACATCTGAATAAGCAGTTAACTGAAAATTCTGATTTCTAGGATACCACAGASCATAAGTCATAGTGCCCTTCAAGTATTTGAATATCTTTGTTACAACTACTAAATGACTTTGTTTAAGAGGAGACTAATAACGACCTACCATTCCAACAACTTGCATTATATYAGGACGGGAYGCTGTGATGTACAAAAGACTGCCTATCATTGATCAATATGTCCTTTGATCAACATCAGGTGAAATATCATCTTTACTGAGCTTGCAACCGACCACCATAGGTGTACTAACAGGGGAAGAATCTTCCATCTGAAACTTCTTCAACATCTCTTTCAAATATTTTTCTTGAGAGATAAATATTCCTGTAGAACTTTGATTTACTTGTAAAGCAAGAAAATATGACAGTTCTCCTATCATGGACGTCTCAAATTCTGTTTGTATAGAATTAGCAAACCACTAGACAGAAGAATCATTAGTACATCCAAAAATAATGTCATCTACATAAACCAAAACAACTAGTAAATCATCACCTTTAGACTTAATGTAGAGATTGTTGTCAGCAATACCTTTCTTGAACCCTTTGTCTTGTAAAAATTTGTCCAGTCTATAATACCAAGCTCGTGGTGCTTGTTTCAGTCCATATAAAGCCTTCTTCAACTTGCAGAGATAATCAGTATTATTTGTCAGTGAGAATCCTTCAAGTTGCTCCATATATACTTCTTCCTCTAGATCTCCATTAAGAAATGTTGACTTTACATCCATCTGATATACTTTAATGTTTTTATGACATGAATATGCAAGAAACATTCTGATGGCTTCCAATCTCGCCACTGGTGCAAAGGTTTCATCAAAGTCCTGTCCTTCAACTTGTGCATACCTTTTACATACTAATCTGGCTTTATTCGTAACAACTTGTCCTTTTTCATTTATTTTATTCTTGAACACCCATTTGGATCCTATTACATTCTTATGTTTAGGTCTAGGAACAAGCTCCCAAGTATTGTTCTTCTCAATCTGATCAAGCTCTTCATTCATAGCTCTAATCCAATCATCATGCTTGCTGGCTTCATAAATTTTTTTAGCTTCAATCATAGATAAAAAGGCAACCTGAGATTGTTCTGAGTCTTTAATCAATTTCCTTCTTATCTGAACTCCTTTATTTATATCTCTAATTATCTGATTTTCAGGATGATTCTTTCTAACAATTCTGAGAGGTGGTTTTGTTTTTTTCTGTTGATTTGTGTCATCCGGATTATTCGTATCTTCCCCTGATTCATATTCTTCTCTTTATGATCCTTGGACTTGTTCATCTTCATCTTCAACTATATCTTCTGTGCTTGGTTCAACACTGCTTACATTTCGTACCGGGATTTCTTCATCAACTTTTATGTCGATACAATCAACCAATTTATGCAGAGTCTTATTGTAGCATTTGTATCCTTTACTGTTTGTAGCATAACTTAAGAAGATACCTTCATTAGCCCTGTCATCATATTTGCCAATATTTTCATCATTATTCTTAATATAACATTTATTCCCAAAGACTTTAAAATGCTTGGTTGAAGCAAGTCTTCCAAACCATAGTTCATAAGGAGTCTTGTCACTGTGTGGCTTGAGATGAGCTTTGTTAAGGATATGAACAGTTGTATGAATTGCTTCCACCCAATATGTCTGAGTAATATTCCATTCATTTATCATTGATCTTGCCATCTGTTGAATTGATCTATTCTGCCTCTCAACTACTCCATTTTGCTGTGGAGTCCTTGGAATAGTGTATTCTCGTTTGATTCCATGTTTATCACAGAACTCTTTGAAGTTCCATGAACTAAACTCTCCTCCTCTATCAGACCTTACTGCCTTCAATCTTTTTCCTGTTTGATTCTCAGTCAGAGCCTTAAACACTTTGAATTTTTCAAATGCTTCAGATTTTTCCTTAAAAAAGGCAACCCATGTTAGTCTAGAATAATCATCAATAATCAACATAAAATAGTTTTATTTTCCTGTACCTTCTTTCCTTGATGTTCCACATAAATCCATATGTACTAACTGGAGAGGTTTTTCTGTTGAAAGAAAGTTTTTAGATTTGAACTGTGTCCGAGTAAGCTTTTCTATTTGGCAGGGTTTACAAACAAAATCATATGGCTTTGATATCTTTGGAAGATCTTTTACTGCCCCATTGTTTCTAAGCTTGATTATATGATCAAAATTTAGATGCCCATGTCTCCTATGCCATAGAAAACTTTCATCATACTTGCTTAAGTGGTATTCTTCTTTTTCTTCTTTTAGCACATATACATTGTTTTTTGTTCTTATCCCTTTTGCAACCAGGTGTCCTGAATTCACAGACTTTATTTTACAATCTTTAGAAGTAAAAACAACTTCACATCCTCTGTCACAAACTTGACTGACACTTAGTAGATTATGTTTCAGACCATCTACAAACAACACATCTTGAGCTTTTCCTTTGCCATTACTCAGACTTACTATTCCTTTACCTTTTATTTTTCCTGGTGCATCATTTCCAAAAGTTACATTCCCTGATTTGCTTCACATAGAGTTAGAATCTTACTTTTGTCTCCAGTCATATGTTTGGAACATCCACTGTCAATATACCAGGGATTCTTTTGTCTTTGGGCTAATAACACTAGTCTACACTTGTCATCTTCTTTCTTCTTCCAAACTTTGAAATTTTCAGCAGTGGGATTGAAGTCTGGCTTATAATTCCTTAAGTGACGATCTGCAACTTTATGTCCATAGTTATGGCAGACCTAACATTCTGGTTCACTGAATAACAAATCATAACGATTGTTATGCTCATAACTGTTGTTATGTTTCACCTGCATCCTTCTCCCAACCATCACATGATTTATAGTCTGTGGTTGTTTGTTGCTTGGCTGTCTCAATCTTTGTTGATTATTCTTTGACTAACTTGATTGCTCATATCTAAATCTTAAAGAACAAGTTATAGCTTTGTGACCAAAGCTAGAACAGAAAAAACAATATCCATAGAAAAATCCTTTGTACCTGGGAAAAGACTGTCTTCTTTGAGCGGGTCGATTTCTTCCATGCTGATAATTTCTCTGATCTACAGATTCGGTTGTGGTACTTTTTCTTTCATTCCTTCTTGGTGGCTGATTTTCTTTCTTTGTTTCTGCAGAGTGGTTGTCAATGATTGTAGATTTGACAAACTTGATGGGTTCTGTATTACTTGGATGATCATTACTTGATCCTTCTTCATAGCCCAAGCTAGCTTTCAATTTTGTATTCCTTTGCTGATTTAGAATGGAGGTTAATCCTTTCGATGCTTTAATACTTGACAGATTTTGGTGATACAATGCCTTAAACTTCTCCATCTCTTTTTTTGTTTTTACTATCTCTTCTTCTAAGGCTTCACATCTCGCTTTCTTTTCTCATAACTGTCGTTTCAGAATGTCCTCTATTTTCTTTGCCTCTTCTAACTCCATTTTTAGTAAGTCGAAGTCTTCATCAGGTTTTTTACCATTCATTTTAAACTGCATCAACAATTGTTTTTGTTTTCTCTTCTTACATCTGAGTCTGTCAATTTCTTCCAAAGCACTAATTAATTCACCTTCCATATCCACCACAGCTTCTTCATCATCCATGTCACCTCTTGTGTGTTTATCATCAAGATCTCCCATAGCCATAAGCATAAAATCATTCACTTTGTCTTCACAGGATGAATCACTATCTATGTCTTCTGAGGAGTCATCATTGTTTGCACACACTTTTCTTTTTACTATATTTCTTAAATTTGTATTTCTTTTAATCATCAGAGTTCTGGTCCTTTTGGTCTTTTTTCTTGTGAGGACACTTAGATGCAAAATGACCTATTTTACCACAGTTAAAGTATTTGAAGGGCAACTTGCCTTGTTATTTGCCTGATCCTTTCTTTAACCTTCTCACAAATTTTGCCTCAATATCATCTAGTTCTGAATCAATATTCTTGTCTGCTTTAAAAGATGCTTCTCTAGTAATGGATTTATCGTTGCTAATTCCCATTTCGTATGCAGTTAGAGTTCCTAGGAGTTGATCAATGGACAAAGTTTTAAGATCATTTAGTTCTTCTATTGCAGTGACTTTTGGATTAAATTTATCAAGCAGAGATCTTAAAATCTTCTGAACTAAAAATGATTCTTCAATCTTCTCACCAAGACCCTTCATGGCATTCACAAGTTCAACTCTTAAAAAATACTTGCTAACTGTTTCATCTTCATTCATCTTTAGTTGTTCAAATTTAAATCTATATGTTTGAAGTTTGGCATCTTTTACTTTCTCATTTCCTTCATAACTGCTAATAAGTTTATCCCACATTGCTTTGGCAGTTTCAAGATGCATCATCTTTACAAACTCAGCTTCAGCAAGTCCATTCAAGATAGCATTCATTCCCTTAGCATTAAAGCTAAATTCTAACTTATCATCCTTGTAAGCTAGCACAACAGGCTTTATGTATCCAGTCTCTACTACATCCCAAACATCAACACCTAAGGCCATTAAGTATATTCTCATTCTAACCTTCCAGAAGGAAAAATTTGTTCCATCAAACAGAGGAGGCTTATTGGCTGAAGTTCCTTCATGACTTTTCATGTTTAAGATTACAAATCTACCTTTAAATAAATGGTACCCGCTCTGATACCAATTGTTGAAATTACTAAGACAACTGAGAGGGGGGGGCGGGTGAATCAGTTGTTACTGTGCTTAAACAATTTATGACTATTAAAACAGTTTTTAATCTCTTCCAAGTGATCATCATTATTATACAAGATATGAACAACATAAATAATGAATATCAGTCACATAAGATATACACAGAGACAGATTTTCACGAGGAAACCCATAAATGGAGAAAACATCTGCTTCTTCGAATGATAGGCAGTCTTTTAAGTTCTGTACATCATCTATCTTTGAGCACCAACTCAATGTGAGGCTACTACCTCTGTTTTACAAGCTCCAACTTCTTGAGAGCACCAACTCTCTGGTTTCTCTAGCACCCACTAGAAGGAAGCATCAACTCCCTAAATGTTCTAGCACCAACTGGACTTATACAAGCACCAACTTACATACAGAAAACTTTGTGTTTTTCCTAGCACCACCTTGCCACCCTGTTTTCTAGCCACAACTAGATGGAAGATACAACTTTCAATATTCAAGCACCAACTTGAATATTAGAGGGACCACAGTCCTCCCTAGCACCACCCTACCTCCCTGATTATAAATAAATGATTGAATAACCAACAATACAGGTATATCAATTCTTACCACTTCTTCTCTGTTCAGCAATCCTTCTTTGCTTCACTATTCTTCTGCTCTGTTCATACTTGGCTTGACTTGCTGTCTCTTTTTATCTGTTCTTTCTTTGTTCCTCTCAAGCTCTTTGGTATGTGTTCATTCTGCTCTCTTCACCTTTTCTATTCTGTTCAACTTCTGTTTCTCATCTCTGAGTTTGATCTCACACTGTCCATACTGTGATTTTCCTTTCTCCTAGTTCAACTCATTTTTCCAGTGAGAGCAACCAACCTCGCAAAGTCACTGCATCTCTCTTTTATGCTCTCCCACCGATTCAGTTACACCTCGAATCTCCAAGGAAAAACGCCTCAGCAACTGAATCTCCAAACGTCCAAGAACTATGATTCAGTTCTACTAACTGAATCGTAATTGAACAATTAACCGTGAGGTGAAACAGTAGCCCTTCGATCAGATTTCCAAATAACCAGCACCGTTGGATTACATCCGCAGGGTCTCGCGTTTATCCCATGTGCCCACTGGCTGTGACCACAAGCCTAATCAAAAGGCGCTTCACAGTTTCGTGTTTTGCGAGTTTTGTTGCGAGTCACTCTAACTCTTCCAACTCCCGATCACGAAATGGAGCCTAGCAACTTGCAAGCTCCTTCCTTTATGTGACCACCAACGGTGACCACCGGCTACGCCAACAGGTGCTTTGCAATTTCGCGTATCAGAAATCTTGTGATGAGACATATCGACTCTCCCATGTCGGGATCTCCGAAATGGAGCTTAGTTGGGATAGCTCCTTCCTCTCATANTTACACCTCGAATCTCCAAGGAAAAACGCCTCAGCAACTGAATCTCCAAACGTCCAAGAACTATGATTCAGTTCTACTAACTGAATCGTAATTGAACAATTAACCGTGAGGTGAAACAGTAGCCCTTAGATCAGATTTCCAAATAACCAGCACCGTTGGATTACATCCGCAGGGTCTCGCGTTTATCCCATCTGCCCACTGGCTGTGACCACAAGCCTAATCAAAAGGCGCTTCACAGTTTCATGTTTTGCGAGTTTTGTTGCGAGTCACTCTAACTCTTCCAACTCCCGATCACGAAATGGAGCCTAGCAACTTGCAAGCTCCTTCCTTTATGTGACCACCAACGGTGACCACCGGCTACGCCAACAAGTGCTTTGCAATTTCGCGTATCAGAAATCTTGTGATGAGACATATCGACTCTCCCATGTCGGGATCTCCGAAATGGAGCTTAGTTGGGATAGCTCCTTCCTCTCATATGACCAGAAGCTGTGACCAAGCGCTTATTCAGAAGGCGCTTCACGACTCGCAATTTCGGGAATCATGTGATGAGGTGTCTTGACTCTCCCAAGTTGCGATATCCGAAATAATCCATATCGGATCAATGGTTCAGGTTTCTCCCTTTGATGGACGACTGTGATCATGTCGCGACCTCGCATCTCGCGAGTTTCTGCAACTCTGCCTTTGATTTTTCCAACTCGCGAGTCAGTGAAATTCCAATCGCTCGCAACGTGTCCTCTAGCTTCAACGGCTAGGATCATTTCGCGACCTCGCATATCGCGAGTTCGAGGGGTTAGAGCACCTCCTTCCTTTGACCTTTCAGTCAGCGAAATGCTGATCTTTCGCCACGTGTCCTCTGGATCCTATGGCTCAGGTCATTTCGTGACTTCGCATATCGCGAGTTCGAGGGGTTAGAGCACCTCCTTCCTTTGACCTTTCAGTCAGCAAAATGATGATCTTTTGCCACGTGTCCTCTGGATCCTACAGTTTAGATCTCATCGCGATTTCACATTTCGCGGAGTTGGAGGATGGCTCTTGGCCTTATCCTTTTCGTAGTTATACTAGATCGGACGGCTGTTGGTCCTTGGCACTCAAATCCAACGTCTGAGATTTGTTCTCCTCTTCTGCATGCTGTTGCTTCTCCTCCTGAGCTTACACTTCTGTTCTTGCCATGCCATTATTGTTTTGTTGCTGATCTTGCTATCATTGGCAAACAAGTATACTCTCGTTGTGTTGATCTTGCCATCAATGACAAACAAGCATACTCTGCCTTCTGTCTGTAAATATGCCAACAGAGTAGAGAGTTGTCGGGTATTTTTAAACCTTAAGAGATGACAAGGGTCTCAACAATGTCTTTGAACCAACTGATTTGGAAGATAAACTTTATTAATATTAATATTTTAATACAAAGGTCCCTCATGTAACAAGGATATTAATATTAACTTTATATAATTAAATTATTAATATTAACTAATGTATATAAGGGTTATCTATATATTAACTGAAATTATAATGTATATATATTAAATAGAAACTTTATAAATAATTATTGTATTAAATTAGTTATTATTTATAAGCATTATACATCAATTGTAATTATATAAGTATTGTATATGTAAATTATATAATTTAAATTTTTTGTATTTAATTTTTTATATAAGTTTTATTTTTAAAAATTATAAAATTATTTTTTATATTATTTGTACCTGCCGTTTCCCCGCCGTATCCGGATCCTGGTTTTTCAAAAATCTGATGAATCCGTATCCAAATCCTGGTAACTAGGCAAATTTCGTTAAAGAAAGGAAAACAGTTAGTGGGCCACTAATGTGAAAATCTCAAAACTGATTACTAAAGAAAAAAGGCAAGGTTAGTCAATATCTTTCCATCATGAACAAGAAGCTTGCATCCAAACGAATGAAATGGGGTAAACCTGTCAATAGACTATATATATTGAAGTGACATGCATAGAATGGGCAGGGACTTATAATTTAAAATTTTGAATAATTAACTGAAAAATGCTGAGTTGTAGCTATGTGATATGGGTTGAAAGTATTGTAGCTGTACTTTCTAACATCTTATAGTCCTAATTGTAAGTCTGGAATTCCCTCAAAGATAGGATGCGTGTTTATTATTTTTAATGCAATTTCAGACTGTTGCGTGATGTACATGTTTTCCAGGGCCTCAGATATCATTGATTTTCTAGGTTGCCGTTTCTTTGCATAACAGTTTGTAATTTGTTTGCAGGTTTGGAGTGCATACAAGGATCAGAAGCATGATCTTTTTCTTCCATCAAATGCTCAATCAGCTGCAGCTGGTGTAGCAGGCCTTATTGAAAGCTCTACAGGGAGACTAACCTATGCACTCACAGCTCCAACACCACAGCCTGCTCTTGTGAGACTACCCACCTCAAGGAATACTCAGGCAGATGCAAGGGAAGAAGTTTCAACAGAACAGTAGTCCATTATTCAAGATTCATGATTGAGATTCTCAAGTTTATAATTCCTAATCAACTGTTCTGTTTAAGGTTTAATTAGGAAACATACTTTTGGAAAAAAAGATGTAATGACAAAGGTCTCATCTATGTAAAAAATATGAGCGGTTTGTTGTACTTTGAAAGATGGTATTAAGTTGCAGAAGCAGTCTATGTTGCAGAAGCATAGAGTCATCCTGTCGGAGCCACTAGGCTGATTTGTAATATGTTTGTCTCTGTGTGTTCAGGTGTGGCTTATTTGCCATAAGGTGCCAGCTCATACAGATTTTGTACTTTTTGTGCAGTCCTTCTTACCCCATTAGTTTATATTGCTTAGTTATTCTTTTTGGAATATAAATTGAGATGTAACTACTGTAAAATTGAAAGTTCAATTGCAATAGAATCGAAAGTTTCATTTCTTAATATCTATCTTTGGAAGATAATATTCAATCATACTGCACTTGCATATAAAAGATTTGACATTTTAGGTGGAGGGCTACTTGACAGTTTAGGCCATGTCAGAAGTGGTCACTGCCATTCATTTGTTACTCTGCAGAAGTTGAGATGCAATTGGGATGATCTATTATTTTCAATATATAATTTAATTTAAATTCTTGCCACAGTTGCTATGCGCTATATCATGTTTGTAATTGCACTGGTAGGTTAGGAAATTTGCTAATATTTCACGCACTGCAGATGCTGCTACAGTGACAGGTTCAATGCCATAGGTCCATAATTAGTGATGTCTGTCAAAATTTATAGGACTCAGAAAACTTGTTGGAGAACCGTAATTCATAAAAAACAGTGTGTTCTTTCTCAGAAGATTGTTCCAAAGAATTGAGGGCCCTTGAAAATACCCATTTGGATTAGATTACTTTATTCACCTAATGAGTGTCCATTGAAGGCTTTTGGTGAAAATTGGATCAATCTTCAAGATTGTCCTAARGCCTACTTTTGTGACCATCTAGAAGCAGAGAGGGGAGAGGAGTGGCTAGATTATGTGTTTAGATGGTACTTATAGACGAAAATCTTGTAGACCTAAGTTACACAATGCATGGTTGCGGGGTCTCAATGCAAGTGCAGCATGGGACCTAAATTTAGGAATGGGAACAGTGTTATATTTTTTYTCGAAKGMAA
>JASDQU011102804.1:42024-52915 GCA_032191745.1 Picea mariana
ATGTACTAACTTTGGACATAAAGCTATAGATTGTAGAGCATATGGAAGAAATGTTCAAGCAAGAGACGGTTATGTGGTTCTCTCAAATATTGAATGTTATAAATGCCACACTTATGGTCACATAGCTCGAAATTGTAGAAGCATGATGGAACCTCCCATGAAGGAAAAAATTGATGTTAGATATAGGAAGGTTTGGAGAAGAAATGAAAAACAAGAAGAGCAGGTAAATGAAAACAAATTCCCAGAAATCGTACTTACAAGATTTGCAGAAATGAAAGATCATGATGGATCTACATGTAAAGAGGAAGATGTTAGAATCCAGGAAGAGGATGAAGTGGAAGATGTCAGAATTTAGGAAGAAGATGAAAAGGATGCTAGAATTCAGGAAGAGGATGAAACAAAAGATGTCTTGATAGATGAAGAGGAAGGTTACTCCGCATCATAGCGGTTATTTTTCTAAGCCATTCGGCTTGGAGACTCCCAATAAATATGAATATTTAAGAGGGGGAGTCTAAGAAACAACTCTAGAAATCAAAGAACTATCTTTTGATCAGTATGAAGTGTTTGCATATTTTGGAAAGGAAGATTCAGAATGGTTTGATGATAGAAGTGTAGAATGACTTATGAAAATTTGATTGTTTGAGAAGAAACTTTCAGAACAAATTCCCATGAAGATAGAAACTGAAAATTATGAAGATTATATTTGGCACACTTTTTAGGCAGAGATTCATGATTATAGGATTCCATGTATGCATTCGTATAGGGACATATTCAGTACAAATTGTTGTACACATGTAGAGTCTGGTTTGCAGATTGAATAGACACCTTGAATAGTAGGAATATGTAGTGATCAGTTGTAGAAGATTCGTAAAAGTATTCAAAATAGTAAAGTGACAAATGGGTCATCATTGTGTGCAATTGAGTAGTAGGGTCATGGGAAATTTTATGACATATGAACATAGATGGATTGACAGGTCTAGAAAAATATATGAAAGTGGATGAAATCATATTAAGAGGTGGAATCAATTAGTCATAGGAGGGAAATAAGTGAAATACATAACAAGACAAGGGTAGAGAAACCATCAACATAACGTATATCATCAAAGGGAAATTGTTGAATGATGTGGTCAGTGATGTTTAAGTAGTAAAGCATGAAAATATTTGAAGTTAAGTAACTTTGAATGCATTTTGTATATTTCAGTGAATTACAAGAGGAATCTCCAATGGATAAGAATCATTGGAAGAGAGAAAAGGAAGCAAGTGCAAGAAACCCCACATTGATCAACAGGGCATCTTGCAAAAGAAGACATGGAGAGAGAAATCGTCAAAACAAGTTACCCTTATGTCAAAGGGAAAGAGAAAGAACAAAATCAGAAGAAAAAATATTAAAATCATGAAGATTGGGGGAGTGCATGAAGTCAAAGAAAGATTGTTCAAAGAAGGTATACTATCAGGGGGAGTCACTCTTTTCTATTGATATCAATAGAGAAGAGAAATATCAGGAGAGAAAGATCAGAAACATGAATACAAGGGGGAGAAGCCCCAAAGAGAGTTACCATTTTTCATTGATGTCAAAGGGGGAGAGGAAAATGAGGAGAATTGGTCACACGTGGAGTATGGGTGTTGCCATCAATGCCAAAGGGGGATATTGTTGGAAATTTAGTTATCATTGATGTCAACTCTAGATGAAATCTAGAAGAATTGATGTCAACCCTAGTCAACCCTAGAAGAATACCTGGAAAAATGGCTAAGTGGCTAAGTAGCTATGTGGTTGAGAAGCCCCAGAGGTATGGTCATGAAGCCGTAAGTTGTTTGAGGAAAATGAGGATGAAGAAAAGTGAAAATGCATGTAACATCCTTAGATATGGATATTCATAATCATGTCATTTCTAATGGTAGGTGGTACATCACGTGGTTCCTCTTGGTTGAAGAGATATTCCCTCATGAAGTTGGAATCCCTGAAGAATGGTTAAGAATCCCTAAATGGTTGCAATTCATTAACTAAAGGGTAAAGTGGTTGTAACAAGAAATCCCTAAAGCAAGGAAATAAGTTACTTTGTAAAAGTATAAACACACCACATGAAGTATCTCATAATAACATACACAAGTTAAATGATTATCTATCTTTCAAGTGATCTTTTGGTAAATATTTTCATAGCATATTTGAGGTAGCAAAGTATGAGCTAGCAAAGGGAAAAGTTTTCAAAATAGATTTCTAAGGTTATCCATAGGTCACAGTGGATCAAGTCTCGGACATCCATGGGTCATAGTGGAGCAAGGAGCAGACATCCGTGGGTTGATAGTGTACAAGTCACGGATCTGAGAAAAGGTTTTGAAGAAGGATGTTTGGGCCTAGTTGCAGCAAGGCATGGTGCCACAACAAGGTTGTTATAGGGTCTGATATGATATGCATAAGGTTTCATCATAAGTAAATGTATGTATTTATGTATTTGATGCATGGATGGTTTGGCACATGCTTAAGGCATGTATTAGAGGCCTCTTGGTACATGGTTGCATATGTTTGAGGTTCATGTCTTGATGATATTGATACATGCTTGAGGCATATCCTTGGTAATTGGTTTATGTATGTTATGGTTCATTGTTAGAGGCACATATTTGTGATATTGGCATATATTTGAGGCATATAATTGGTATATGATATTGGTTGTTATGGTGCATACTTGAGGCATATTGTTGAGACATTGGCACATATTGGATACTTGGCATATGGTTTACTGTATAGTATATGCTTGAGGCATATATTCAATGCATTGAAATATATATTTGGCACATGGTTTATGGCTTATGGTTGAAGCATATCATGAGTTATATGGCACATGTTTGAGGTACATCTTATGGTACAGGTTTTGGTACATGGTTGATGCATGATATGGTACAAGTTTTGGTACATGGTTGATGCATGGTATGGTACACATTTTGTACATGGTATGGTACATGTTTTGGTACATGGTTGATGCATGATCTAGTATAGGTTGATGTGACAGTGATAGTGATTCATATTTATGCGTGGAACAAAATGAATAACACACTGAATAAAATAACACAGAGGTATGGATAACAACAAAAGATATCCAGTGAAAAATAACTTCTATTGAATAAATAAAATAGGTTGAAATTGTAAAACTGCAGAATTGAAAACAACTTGCTTGAATGGTGGTAGTTATCTTTGAGAAGAGATGTGGCCTCTACACACATTCGTTTGAGTAGAATGATTATAATGAGGCTCCATATTCCTTTTTAACATTACTCATGAATTTAGAAACCCTACACATCCAAAAACCTAACCCTAGGAGATGAAACACCAAAAGGTTTGTGGGCCCCAATGGGTAAGTTGGTACCTCAACTTCCCAAGGTCGTAACTTTTTCATACAAAATCCGTTTTGGGCACGTGATATCCCGTTGGAAAGGTATTTTTGAGAATTACACATTATGCCATCAAACTATGACTGTGTTGACAAATTGATTTTGGCAAGCCAAAAAAACAATGTTTAGGGTCCCAAAACGACCCTGGAAGTACATAAATATGTATTGACATGAAAAATTCCAAAATAATCTAGTTGGATTAGGTGGGAGGCCACAAATATCCACCTCAAAGCTTTGTAGGGATTCATACATCCCTGGAAGTGTAGAACCCGCAATTAGAAAGAATTAAAAAAGAATGTGATGAATTAAAAACTGTCAAGATGATCTAGTTGGAATAGGTGGGTGGCCACCAATATACACCTGGATCAGTGCTCCCCCCTTAGGAATAAATGGTCTCCATTGCATTGATTTTCCCCATCAGGTGAGGAAATTATTATTGATTTTGGCTTCGGGTGAGCCACTTTCCTCTGTGCAGGAGCTACCCAACCTTGACAACCCGATAAAGTTGGATGCTCTGATGGTGATTTCCCTTGAACCATGTGTCCATTATCTGATTAGTGGATGCTTGTTCTATGCAGTCAAGGTTGAGATTTTTTGGTGTCAACTATTCTACGATCTCCGAGGTGTTTAATAACAGTGGAAAATATGGTCGGAGGAGGTCCACATTGAACACTAGGTGCAAGAAAAGAAAGGGGGAGTGTTGAGATCAAAAGCATTGCCACCTACAACCTTGATGATGGTGTAAGGCCAATAGCGAAGTAGATGGAAATTCCAATGGGGATCTATAAGGAATTCTTTCTGCAAATGTAACCAGACCTTGTCTCCCACTTGAAACTTGTGCGGTACCTGTTGTTGATCATGGCATTGCTTGTACTTAGAATTTGATTTAAGCAAAATATCATGGACCTGTTGGCAAATGTGATGAATCCACTCAATGAATCTGGTGGATTTGCCGGCCTCAGACTGAAGATGAGAAGCATTTTTCTGTGTGGTTGCAAGAGGTAGTGTAACATCAATGGGACCCAAGGGTTGGAATCCTAGCCCCACCTGAAAGGTGCTATGGATGGTGGATCTATGAAGAGACCTATTGTAGTTGTGATGAACATAGGGAATACTCTCATCTCATGTACGCAGATGCTTAGAGTTATACATGCATAGGATGTGCACAATCATTTGATTGACAACCTCTGTTTATCCATCGGTTTGAGGGTGGAAGGCAATGGATTTAGTGAGTTTGGTGTCCAACACTGACCAAAGACTCGACAAAAATGTATTGAGGCACCTGCTATCCTGATCAGAGATGATTTTTTGTTGCATCTCAAAATTGACCCACACTTGTTCGAACAAGAGATTGGAAGTATTTTCTGCTATGATGCTCTTCTTGTAGGTTGTGAGAATGACCATTTTCAAAAACCAATCAGACACCAAAAATACACAATCATTTCCTTGATTGGTAGAAGAAAGGACATATATGTAATCCATCGATATGGATTCCCAAGGAATCTCGGGAGTAGGAAGTGGGGTGTATAAGATTTGCTTCTTTATGGTTGGCTTGGCAATGGCACAGGCAGTGCAAGATTTGATATACTTGCTGATGTCTTATCAAAGTTTTGGCCAATAAAAATGTTTATGTAGAACGAACACAATTTTCTCCATGCCAAAATGTCCTGCCATACGACTGTAGTGAGCCTCCCAAATCATCTTTGCACGCTCGCTTGCAAGAACAGAAATATGGCCCAAATGGCATAACAATCCATTCTGAAGGTGAAAATCGGTGACATTGAGGCATGTACCTAAGAGCTGATAGGTGGTGGAGAAGTCAGGATATCACTGATAAATTTGGGGTCAATCAGATGCCTTATTCCCATAGGAATGTAGCATGGTGGTGAATGCAACCATGGGAGGTCGAATGAGGTAGTTAGCGACATGATTTGTGCTCCCTATATTATATTTGATGTTGAGATGGAACTGTTGCATATACGTGGACCACTTTTGATGGCGTTCTTTCTGCAACTTCCCTTGTGTTTGTATGAATTGCAAAGGCTTGTGATCAATGTGGATGATTGTCTCCTTTCCCAAAATGTAATGTTTCCATTGACGAAAGGCTTGCACAATGGAATACATTTCCTTGTCATAGGTGGGGTATTTCCGAACGGTATTTGAGAGTGTCTCACTATGGTATGATGTTGGATGACCATGATGAGTGAGAAATGTGCCTACAACATAGTCGTATGCATTATTTTCAATATAGAATGGTGGTTGCATATCAGGTAAGGATATTACTAGAGACGAGCACACGCGATGCTTCAAATCATTAAATGCTCGTTGTTGTGCCTTGCCCCATGTGAGCGTTTCCCTGCCACCTCTATGTTAGAATAAAATATATGTGCTCATTTTTCCATAGACAATATAGCAATGTTGTCACCCAAACATAGGCACATAGCCACCCCCGAGCACCTTTAACCTTCATAGAAATAATAATTCCAGAAGAAAAACCTAGAACCAATAGCCAACCAAAGTAGTGTACTTCTCTCCAAAGCGAGCATACCAAACAAATAATCCAAACCATAACCAAGGAAGAAATTCCAAACCATAACCAAAGACCAAAAATCCTAGTTGCAGTAGCTGCAACTGGACTCCTTCTCGAAACTTGCGCACTATTTATGGTTTTTTGGGTGAGAGAGAGAGAGAACAAATGAGCCAATATGTCCTCTATTTATACTAATCTGTCTAGTGACTTTTCTGGATAGGTCGACCTGACCTTCTAGTAATTATATTTTTTGTTTATCTTTTTCCTGTGGAGCCGACTTGTCTTTCGGGAGTATAATACCTTAATATTATATATTCTGCCGAGCCGACATGTCTTCTAGGGTTCTCACACATATGTTTATGGTTTCTCTTGCTTGCCAAAATATTCTAGTCTTGTCAAAGGTTACACGTAAAGGTTAATACCGCCCACAAATACCATAATATCAACACTTCCTCCTAGCTAGGGAGGTATTAAAAGTAATGGTATTGAGAAAAAACAGGCCATTCAACCAGTAGCATCATCATAGCCACATAAGATATCTCATGATCATGTAGATCAACTCACGAGCAACATAACCACTATCAATATCATCTGATAGCATCAACTGCATCATCTCTTGAAGCCATACTCCATCTGAGTAATTAGGTATGATGTTGAATAAGTCACTCACTCAATCAGAGTGATGCAAGGACCATTCTTCTAATCCATATATACGTCCTAGAGGAATGACTGTCCCAACAAATGATTAAAGCTATGCCATGGGCTACATAGACAATTCCTACAGGAATGTCAGTCTCATACTATTTTATAATCGGGTCACATGTACCATAGAGATCCATGTCTACCCATATTCCTTAGAAAATATCCATCCTGCATTAACCACCCTAATCAGGATGTCATGCCCTTAGGGGGAAGACTATTCAACCTAATCGGGTCAATAACTGTGCCTCAGGAGAATGTCGGTCCTAAACCATTTTCCTAATTAGGCCACAACCTATGCCTTAGGAAAATACTAATCCATGATACATTAGCAATTTGTTAGCCTCGACCATTCTCCACAGGGAGAATGTCTGTCCACCAACACACTGACTATCCATCTAGTTGGAAATCAGATAATATCATGCAACTGCTACAATGCCATCCAATAGAACACAACTGTGTCTATCCATAGTAGTACACAACTACTACCTAGTGGTAAACAAACACTCCTAGTAGTACACGACTAATAACCAGTGACACATAGTCACTACCAGTGGATAACATCCACCACAGTAGCATACAAATACTATCCAGAGATATAAAAACTCCACAAAAATCATATCATATGATATCAACCTGCATAAACAATATCATGATACAAACTAATTCATCTGGGCCATTCTTCCACTCACATCTGTGAGATCTGGAAGAGAATCTTCCCTCAGAAAGTAAAACATCTGCCCTGGGTTATCTAGACTATTCTTCCCAAGCATAGAAGAATAAATGTCCCTGATTTCTGAGCCTGGACCATTCACCTAACTGGGCCATTCCTCTGGCACTAATCATAGTGAAACTTGGAGAGAATGAGTCTGCCCTAGGGAATGTATGTCCATGATTGTTGAACCTAGACCATTCACCTAATTGGGCCATTCCTCCGAAACTAATCAAAGTGCAACCTGGAGAGAATGAGTCTGCCCTAGGGAATGATTTTTCAGACCATTTCCTATGGAAATGACTATCCCGCACCAACCTCCAAAACAGACCATTCTTCAAAACTTCTCACAAATGTGAACTTCAAAAGAATGACTGCCCAACGAGGCAGACCATTCTACTTGACCACTACTCTAAGTGACTTCCAAGAAGAATGAATGTCCTAGACCATTCCCCCAAATTGGCCACAAGGGGAATCAATTTCTATGGTACATCAAAAATATATTAGACCATTTTCATTACGAAAATGACTGTCCGATCTGGACCATTTCCCGAACTGGAAATTGATTGCCTATCAGAAATCTCGAACCAMTTTCCAAATTGGAAAGGAACTGCCCAACATGGACCATTTTATGAACTGGAAAATGATTATCCATAAATAAATAACMTATCAGTTCTCCCTCCCAACTTGGTAGTAATCGCTTCCTTTTTCAATAAGGAAGTTGTCWCCACGAGCCCCAACTTGTCCCTTAAGTATGCAAAATTTTCATCTTGGATAAAGTGTTTACCAAAATATTTGTTATCTACTCGTCTGTGGAGATATAATAGAGAACCACTTCTCCCCTTTGGACTTTATCACAAACAATATAATGCATGATCTCAATTTGCTTCGAMATGTCATGGAACACTATATTCTCTAAAATATTCACATAGATCTAATCATCACAATATATCATGGTAGAATTCAACATCTGATTAGATAGTCTAGAAACAAACTTACGGAGCCACATTGCTTCCATACAAACATCAAACGTTGCAATATACTCTTCTTCTGCAGTGCTAAGTGCAATACACTTTTGTTTCCTTCTATCCCGTGACATCGTGGAAAATCTCAAACTGAAACATATCCAAGTAGCACTTCTTCTTTTATCTGAACTCCCTGCCTAATCCATGCAGTTGTATATCATAAATCAAACATCCCACAAGGAAAATGTATGGCTGAGTATTCTCCAAATAAATTAACGAGCCAATAAATTTTCGATATAGAGACAGGTCTACTGGATCAAAGTCTCTCAACTTCTTTACATTTGTCATCATGGGATTTTTCCATGGATTCACAATCCCTCATCTTGGAATTCTAAAGAACCATTTCAATATACTTCCTCTGTCATAGGATGTTTTTACCATGCTTCTACTGTAAATGAGAGGCTCTGCACCAATTTTTCTTGAATCCATACAAGGTATTCTTCCATCTTCATACAAGGGTCTCTTTCTTGTATACCTCAAAACCTTTAGGTTTCTCTACATACACTTCTTCTTCAATTATTCTATTGAGAAGAACAATCTTTACATTCATCTGATGTTAACTCCAACCCATGGATACTCCAGTAGATATAATGGCTCAGTTATAGGTATGTTTGGTTACTGGAACAAGATATCGTCATAGTCTTCTCCCTCCTTCTAGGAGAACCCTCTATCCCTGAGTCTTTCCTTGTATCTATCAATGCTCAAGTCCTTTTTCACAATTTCTCACATACATTGTTCTTCATCACATATTCCTTCCATTCCTTCTTCTTGACTACTTCTAGTGGATTCAAATTGGTTCAATTGGTTGTTATGACCTTTATTTATTTCTTGGAATCTTCATGTTCTTCAAATTTGGGGTTCATAGAGTCTTCTATAGATTCCATACCCTTCCTTCCTGAAGATTCCAACTTCTTCCTTTTGTCATAGAAATGTATATGGACAACCAAGGATACTCAAAAATTCTTTTCGAATGGTTGCTACTTCCAATGAAGAAAATGGATAGATACTTCATAGTATTTAGGGATTATTCTTCATGGATCATATAATTGGGGATTATCTCCCTCCTAATCCAAAATTCATGCCAGAATCAGGAATATGCATGCTATTCTTTTGGAATTATGTGGTCATCTCCCTCCATCTGAGAGATTCCATGCTTTTGTCTGCTACAACTCTCTTTGATTCATGCAAAGTGTCACGAGCCCATTCTGGTTTCCTTTTGATTACTGACTTCCTCTTAGTATGACTCCTCTAAGTCTCTTTAATTTTGTTTATATATGTTCTTATTGTTGTCCATCTGGAATTTATATCATCCTTATAGAGTTCTTTTATAAAAACTTTCACAAGATTGTTTATCAAACATATTTCACAAGGGTACCTTCCCAGAACAAGAACAACAAGAGGAAACAAAAAAAAATCTCTCTAGAGGAGATTTATTTTATCTTGCAAACAAGTACAATAATAATTTATATCAATGGTATTCATATGCAGTCAGGTATTCATTACACCTAGCAATAATAGAACCTTTTAAAGACTGTTTTCAAAATTTGTAATGTAGCAACTATCACCCTTGATGTAATCAAATTTGAAGCTTAACAATTTGATCAAACCTGGAACATGAAGCCTTGACTTCTATGGAGGGTTTGCTTGTTCTCTTGAATTCATCAAATCTAAGATTACATCTTGGACAAGGTCTCTAGTACTTTCCCTGCAAACACATTCATGTTTTTCTAGATGATATTACTTGGATAACATATACAAGTGCATACCTTTAAAACCTTGTAGCATCATCCAAATTGTCTTCCAATCTGAAACTAGGTACCATCTTGACAAGAAGATATTAGAAACTCAATCAAAATATTCAATGATTAGAACAAGCTAGAAACTCTAAAAATTCAACTTTTATCACAAAATCAATTTGAATAGAAGTCAACCTTTGATTTTAACTTTGACAAAAAATTCAAACCTAATGTTTTTGCTAGCCGAGGGTACCAAGAGGTGCCTAGGATAGGGCGCACTAGGATGTCAAGGAATTAGGTCAAATGATTCACCAAAAGTGCATGAACACAAGGGTTAGGGTTTGTTGCAACTGCATAATTAGAAAAACTTAGTTGCAGTTGTAACTCGTGCCACAATGAGCTTTAACAAATAACTTCCCAATTTATCTTCTAATGGTTAGATTGTATGAAGATAGTGTGGGCCCATAAACTATTATAATAAAAGAGATGTGCTCATTTTTCCATAGACAATATAGAAATATTTTCACCCAACCATAGGCACATAGCCACCCCCGAGCACATTTAACCTTGGCAGACATAATAATTCCAAAAGTAAACTGTAGAACCAATAGCCAACCAAAGTAGCATACTTCTCTCCAAAGCTAGCATATAAAACAAAGATTCCAAACCATAACCAAGGCAGAAAATCCAAACCATAACCAAAGACAAAAAATCCTAGTTGCATTAGTTGCAGCTGCACTTCTTCTTGAAACTTGCACATTGTTTCTAGTTTTTTGGGTGTGAGAGAGAGAACAAATGAGCCAAT
>JASDQU011102805.1:7690-28954 GCA_032191745.1 Picea mariana
CAAGGGAAGTATACAATAGAAATATTGAAGAGGTTCAGGATGTTTTATTCCAAGGAAACGACTGCACCTATGGTATCAAATATGAAGTTTCGGCAGGATACTACTTTAGAGATTGTGGATGTTACTTTATATAGGCAAATGATGGGTTCGTTGATGAACTTGATGAACATAAGAATGGATATATGTTTTGTTGTAAACACCCTGAGTCAATATATGGATCATCTCAGGTAGGTTCATTTGGTCGTAGAAAAACATGTGATGAGGTATCTTAAGGGTACATTAGATTATGTTCTCAGGTATGTGACAGACCATGAGTTCAGGTTATATGGATATTCGGATTCAAATTGGTCAGAAAATATTTCTGATCAGAAGAGTACTTCGACATATTGCTTCAGTCTAGGATCCAGTATGGATTCATGGAGCGACAAGAAGAATTTGTGTGTAGAACTTAGTACAGATGAGGAAGAGTATGTGGTAGCATGTGCAGCAAGTCATGAAGCAGTGTGTCTTTGGAGTTATTGACTATTGGAATGAATTTGACTTGTAGTTAATACCTACAAGAAGAGAATGACGAGACTTGTTCTGGATGACAAGTGATGAAGTCAGCAGGTTGNCGGATAGTTAGTTCCAGAGGGATATGGGTACTACATTAAGGAGTAGGAGGCTCCACCAGATGCAGGAATCAATAATGTGTGGTGCAACTGAAGTTGAGTATTTGGCAGTGTGTGCAGTAGTAGTGTGGCTTCAAGAACTTTTGTCTGGGTTATTTGGTCTCAAACTAGAGGTGACCTGTATTTGGTGTGACAACCAGAGTTTCATGAAGTTGTCATAGAACCCTGTGGTCTATGATAGGTCAAATCATATTGAGATCATATATTACTATATCAAGGATATAGTGCATAAGGGAGAAGTGAGGCTCTAGTTTCATGACTACATAGGATCAAGTTACAGACATGTTTACCAAGTCATCGTCAAGGATGAAGTTTGAGTACTTTAGGGACAAGCTTGGCATGGTCCCTCTTTAGAGGTAGTGTTCTCATCTAGCATGAAAAAGGGCTGGACTTGAGACATGTGGAACTCATATGGAATGAAAAAGGGCTAGCAGTGAGTGTTCTCATCCAACATGAAAAAGGGTTGGTACTGAGTGTTCTCATCCAACATGAAAAATAGTTGGCACTGAGACATGTGGATATCATATGGCATGAAAAAGGGATGGAACTAAGTGTTCACATCCAACATGAAAAAGGTTTGGCACTGCGATAGGTGGAACTCATCCAACATGAAAAAGGGATAGCACTGAGACAGGTGGAACTCATCCAGCATGAAAAAGGGATGGCACTGAGACATATGGAACTCATCCAACATGAAAAGGGTTGGCACTAAGTGTTAACATCCAGCATGAAAAAGAGATGGGACTGAGACAGATGGAACTCATCCAACATGAAAAGGGTTGGCACTAAGTGTTATCATCCAACATGAAAAAGGGTTGGAACTAAGTGTTCTCATCTAGCATAAAAAAGGGATGGAACTGAGACAGGTGGATCTCATCCAGCATGAAAAAGGGCTGGCACTGAGACAGGTGTATCTCATCCAGCATGAAAAAGGGTTGGCATTGAGACCAAGGGTGCACATGATTAGGTATTGATGCATCGCGGGGAGTGGATGTACTAGGGACATGTTGTAGCTATTAAGATCTACCCACAGACCTTGGTTGCATGGGGTGAAGTCATGTTGCACTATGGATATTTGAGGATGTATGGATTCACATGTTCAATAGTCAATGGATGTGATATCGTGTAGTATTATACTTGGAGTTTGTGTCTCATGGAAGTGACACTTGGTTGATAGAAACTTGGTACAAAAGGGAGAAATGAGGCTCCAATATGGTGCAGAAGGGAGAAGTGAGGCTCCAATATGTGGCTACCAATGAGAAGGTTGTGGATGTGCTGACAAAGACATTGTCAAGGATGAAGTTCGAGTACTTTAGGGACAATCTTGGTGTAGTCCCTCTTCAGAGGGCATGATAGCTTCAAATTTTATCGCATGGTAGTGGATGTCATGATGACATGTTGTGTCCATTGGAGAGCTACCCATCGATGCTATATGCATGTTGAAGAGGTGAGGTACACTTTTTTTTGTGAGTTATTGGATGTCATGCATAAGATATCCAATTTTTCTATGGGAAACTGGATATTCTCATGATGACATGTTGTAGCTATGGGAGAGCTACCCACCAGCCCTAGATGCATGTTGTGAAGTCACAAAGTTGCATGTGATGAGGTGCATATGCATTTCAAGCCAGTGGATGTCCTAGGGACATGTTGTATTTATTTGAGAACTACCCACAAGCCTTTGATGCATTGGTAGTGAAGTCATAGGGGTGCATGGTTGTTAAGTCATAGGGCTGCACATGATGAGGTACATATGCATTGCAGGGTAGTGGATGTCCCAAGGACATGTTGTAGTTATTTGAGAACTACCGACAAGCCTTGGATGCATCAGTTGTGAAGTCATAAGGGTACACATGATGAGGTACATATGCACTGCGAGGTAGTGGATGTCATGGTGAGATGTTGAAGCTATTTGAAATCTACCCACATGTAATATTCAAAGGTAATATTCAGATATAATCTTGGCATAATGTAGAATGTCTCCCTCACTGAGAGGGAGTGTTGATGTTTGGGCAGGATCGAAAAGATATTCTATTAGATTGATCATTAATAATATGATTTTCAATTATTAAGCAATATTATCAATTATGATATTATTAATGTAATAAGAAATATATATAATAAAGTATAAAGTATATTATATTATATGTATAATACAATATAAAGTATAAATATATTTATTACCCAAGGGACGCATCTCTTCATGGATGGTCACCATATGTTCTTTATATATAGAACACTCATCATTGTAATAAGATATCCATTCACATACAATATCTTCTCATATAAAAAATTAAACATATTCAATACAAAAAGAATCATAAAGAACTTAGTATAGTCTCTACAAAACTAATTGAGTTGAAGTCCTTCGTTGGATGGCGACAGGATAAATTGCAATCAATTATTCCACACTGGTAGATTACTCATACAATGACAACTTCCAATATAATTCAGTCATGATTACGTAAAACTCACAAAGGCACACAAATTCATATTTTCATTAAATTAGGAAAAGAATAAGAATCAATACAACAATATTGAGCTCTGTTCTTTTTAGGCCTCTTGAACCTTTACACATGCCACACACTCTCAAAAGTTACCCTAACCTCTGATTGCAATACATATTACAATATATAAACTCAAGGTCTCGAATAACCCAAAAAAACTAATCACCCAAGTTTTCTCTAACAAATCCCCTAATTTAGAAAATAGTTTCTATTACATAGAGCAACACCTATCAAAACCTCTAAATACTAAGATATATTCTAGATATATCCACCTTATTATTTGAATATAATTTAAATTTAAGTAAACAAACTTCCTTTATTAAATGTTTTAACCCATGGGGTCAATTTCGAATTTACTGCGAGATGTTCTTGCATCAAACTTATCAGTGGAAGAGGTGACATGGGAAGATGAGTTTTTCATGTAGAAACACCCGTAGTTAGTCAAGTGTTGAGGAAAAAACTTGCTTGAAGGAAAGGGGCATGTTAATCCCTGAACAAATCCCCATGTTATGTATAAAACCCCTTATTAATCCCTATATATTGAATTATAACATTTATAGTCTTATCTTTGTATGTTAGCTAGAACCATTCATTGCACTCTTTCATTATAATTGTACCATTTATCTGCTATATGTATTAAGGATACATAGTCTTAGGATAATCCTATGTCATCTCATATTGAATTATGAATTGGGTATATTGTAAAATTAGGTTTTCCCCTCGAAGTGGACTATATTCATTGACTTTATCATTTTTAAGGCATTGGACCATAACAAATTTTCTTCCAGGGCCATTTTAGTGGCAGTTCCCAATTCGGAAAATTGGGATCTAGAACCTTTTAGAGCCATTTTGAAGCATTAAATTACATCTTTTAGAGTTACATTATCTAAATATTCTGCTCACTTCCTCAGTGGTGTTCTACACTCATATACCTTTCCAACATTGCAAAAATCGCATTAATTGTAGCTCGTATGTGAAATTTATACCTCCCGTAAGTTGAGATACCTTGTTGACCACCATGGTATGAGTGGCTTCCATGTCATCCCCCATTACTCAAATGTGTGGGGCTAGACACATGTGTACTTTCAATAATATTATATAAATTCCAAACCTTATCATTAATTGATGGTTGAGGAAGTCAAAACCCTAACCCTATACAACTATCAAGATATGTTAAATACTAGATTGGTAGGATGACAAGGGGTTCCATTATTTTGTATTGTAGTTGTTCCATAGTTGAGCATAGAATCCAAAGAGATAGATTTGAGAGCATAAAAGAGGTAGGACGAATATTATGTAATATCCATTTAGGCCACAAATCCATAGGCAACTCCATAGTGAGTGCCCCCCTTTCTTTGTACCTCCATTCCATTATTGAATAAAAGAGAGTAGAGAATAGGCCTCACCTTATAGCTAGGTTTTCTCCTAATTTGGGTTTTCTAGGATAGATATTGTGTTTATTTTTGTGGATGGTGTGCATACTCACCTATTATTTAATTTTTTAATTCAATTATTTTCATAAAACTGAGTAATAACCTAGTAATAACTAATCTCAGATCTAAGGAAAATTAGTTCACATAATCTAAGATTTCATAATATTATAACATTCGTTGCTGAGTTGTTCCAACAAAATATCCATGGAAATTTATAGGTTACTCTTGACAACTTGTGGACTATTCTCAGTTACTAAGAACCTATAACAAAACATATTCTTTAATGAATACATTACTCTCCCTAATGTTATATGTCTAGTCTTGTTTCATTTCATCTCATTGATTATACAATAGGGAAGTCTTACTTGCAATTGGATCATTCCTCTTGAGGAGGGAATTGCAAGGATCTCAGTCAATTTCTTTTTTTTATGTAAACAATCGACCATTCCCCTTGCAAATGGATGCACTACTAGCTCTTTTCACTACTCTTAGTTAGTATTTAGCTAGTTTCATATCATATTTCATATTGCATATACATATTATTTTCATTTCATAATTCATAGCCAAAATTATGGTAGTTGGGCCATAATCATAGGGTTAACTCTTTTTAAATGGAGGAAGGTCTAATTTATCCCTTTCATAGGGTCAACCTACAAAGCTAATAGAGGACATTTTCTTATGTGATAAAAAAAATCAAATAGAGAATCTACCTTATCTTCTTGATATAGGACAACTTCAACTCCTTCTCCTATTTGTAATCAAAGATACATAAGTTAAACTCCTTATACACTATTGTGTAGAAAAAAAATTCATGACCATTTGATATTATTGATATCTATTTCCCCATGCTCACATATAAGTTTATTTATATTTCCTTTCCAATTTCCACACCTCAAGGATTCTTCTTCCTTGACCACTCTTCTTTTTTGTTCTTTCTATTCAACTCTTAATGTAGCTTCCAATATTTTTCTTTACTATGGACATCAATGGTACAATGGTCAAAATTATTGTTATGGTCCTTTCATATATGTGAAGTGTAGATAGTATTCTTATTCCTCCCCTAAGTCTTCTTCCTTTTTCCATTATCATTGAAAAGTCCCATGTTGATTGCACTACTTCAAACCAGTTGGATGCCCCTTGTAGTACTAGATTCAATGTAATGGGCCTAAGCACATGCCTCATCTATATTGGAATTGAATTGAAAATATTTCCTTCTTATGTTTCTATTAAGCTCGTCCATGTACTTTATGACAATATTTATATTATTGGGATTTTTCCTCAATTGGATAGATTTCTTATAGAACTTTGTGGTGTATTATTTACACTTTTTCCTTGCTTCTATTGGTAGTAGTTCCATTGACTCCTATAGTCTTAATCACATTTCATAGAGTAAATTTAATACATGATATATCTTTGAAATACCTCCACATTATTTATTATTAGTTATTCTCTTATCCTAGGGACAATGTTGTAGCTTTACAAGTAACTCCATGCATGAAATTCTAGGTTCAATTTGGAAGAACTATTTTTCTTCCACTCCTAAACTATGTAGATAAAAATATTCTTCTAATTATTGCAATTAATGATTCAACATAACTATGTGTATGTCATCTATCTAGGGGTTGGTCTTAACCTTTTCTTCCACTTTAAATGAATTATAAGAAAAATGGTCATTAGAGTTCGCATTTTTGAGTTGTCATTCTTCCTTCTTTTCCCTCATCTCCTCCTAACCTTATGATTTATCATCAAATTTAGGATGATTTGAGAATGGGTAGATCATTTTTTGAAGAGAGGCCATTAGTAAATAAATGTTATCATAATGTTGATTACTTGAAATCCACTCTTACATCTCTCAATCCCCCTTCATTAATGTGTCCTTCCTTGCACTCATCTTCCATATCTAAGGCTTTCAATTTCTTCTTAACCCTTCTTATGTAAATATCAAGATCCACTAGGTGCAACATTCCCTTGGATTTATGCTTTCCATGGTGTGTAAGAATATACTACACTAAAACTAAACAAAATTTTAAATAAAAATATCTTAGATACAAATATGATCTATATATCCCCTTAGATATTCAAATGGTTAGCTCACCAAGATTGATATTAAAATTATAACTACTACAATGAGCATATACTCCACCAGGAAACTATTATTTTTATATTTTTAAGGATTTATCGTATACATAAATGCACCATATAGTTTCTTTAACTATTCAGATATAATCCTATAACTATGTCAGTAAAGACACAATGGAACATTGTAAACATAATACCTGCCCTAGGAAACTTGAGGTATGAAAATACAACATGAAATAAAGGGATACACATTTGTTCTTTATTTATTGAGAGTACAATGAAACTACATATATCATTAAGCTCATTTTAGAGATATGATACACTGTAGTCTACTACAATCCCCTACAAAATGATATTTATGCTCTATTATGCTATCTCCTTCCTCTAAAATATTTATTTGATAATTAATACTACTACAATAGGAGATTAACCCTTTCTATCCCTTCAACTAGGGTCTTAAATCCATTCATTGGTTGTTAGTTTTAGGGTTTTTTATTCTATGATGCTCCTAAAAGTGTCTTATGAAATGTCATATATTACTAGCTCCACATTGGTGAATCATGGAGAGATGGTACAGTTTACACCTAGACCTACAAAAAATAATTGGATGATTACCTTGTTGTGTTGAGTTGACATGGTTTATACTTAGCCTTATGAAGATTAATTGGATTGTTACCTTGCCGAGGTGTTGGAGTTACTCCATACACACCTTGGATTTATTTTTCCTAAGGTTATTCCTTGTTTATTAGTCATAATTAGTCATTATCTAGTCTCCTATATTTTCGAGGAGAATATTCCACCTGGAGAATATTCTCTTTCAATTGACACTTCAGTTTGACTAGTTGAGTTGAGTTTAGATGTTGCATTGGTTTTTTCACCATGCAACATTGGGATCATCACCAACTAACTACTCTTTGTTCAGTCAGTTAACTAAAGACTAGTTGACTAGTTAACTTAGCTAGGTGGCAGTTCACTCCCGTAACTTCCTGAGAGACTAGACTAGGTGGCAGTTTACTCTTGTAACTGTTGGTGTGTGTCCAGATCAATCTAGAACACCTCTATGGCTCATTAGTTACTCATTTATCCTATATATATTGTAAATTATTCACTCTTTATGTGTGGAATATGGTTAATGAGAATTCTTCCATTCTTTCTATCTTGCTTCTTCTTTCTTAATTTATCTCTGCAAATGTGTATAGTATTTTCTAGCTAGATCTATTCTATGCAGGTTCAACACATTTACATGGTATCAGAGCCGACGGACTGCTAAGAAAAAGCTACACCAAATTATTTTTTGCAGGTACTGAAGATTGAAGAACACTTAAAGATGGATTATTCGTCGGAAATACTTCTCACGCCTCATAACTATTTGGAATGGAAGCCAAAAATTATTCTTCATCTTAGATGCAAAGGCTTGTACCAAATAACCATGGCAATGGAAGTAGAGCCTGATTCTTTCAATGAGAAAAATGACTTTCTCAATAGACAAGATATGGACATAGGAAGTATCACCATGTTTGTTTCTCCCAAACTTTTCCATCAAGTATATGAAGAATCACAAGGATTAACTCCAAATGAATTATGGACCACATTGGAGGTTCTATTTGGGAATAAATAATATTGTGAATATTTCATGCAAGAGGTCGAACAGATAGAGCCAGAAGAGAAGCCATCAGAAGATCAAGCCTCTTATTATGAAGAGTCTTCTACAAAAGTTTTTGCATAAATTTGCATTCCGTTAATTGAAGATGATGTCTACTCCATTTCAGATTTGTTTTCTAAAATTCATGTGGAAGATATATGTCATGCATCTCAGGAGTCACATGCAAACACTTTTGCATGCACCATGCATGCATCTCAGGAGACAAAAAGGGAGGCGTGCACATCAGACGACATTCTGATATTTTTTTAGCACAATTTGAAGAAACAAATTGGATATTTGAATTCCTCTCGAGAAAATATCCAATTTCAAAAGAAAATTGTCCGAAACAGAGTCTGGAAAGTGAAGTTATGATCGTTTTAAAATCAAAAAAATTTCAACATTTTTTTGGAAACGACCGTATGGTTTTCAAAATTTTATCCAAAATTTATTTGGATATTGTTCATTACAAGAAGAGAAAGTGGATATGTGTGGAAATATCAATGATTCAGCTACTTCATCAGATCCCTGTAGACATCTACATGTTCAACAAAATCTTCAACGAGCACAAACTTTCACATTTGTGAGGTCTTCTTGGAGTGAAGGACAAGGTTACTTAGCAACTGTTTTTTGTTCCTTCTCATTTTATTTTTTTATGCATTGTAATTTGGGGGGAGTTTTGTTCCCATGAGGTTTTCCCTCTTTTCTCATTTATTTCAGTGTATATTTTTTATTTGGGTACCTAACATGGCCTTGTAGCCGAGACCCATTCTTTATTTTCACCATAGTGATGTTCAGGGGGGTGTTGGAGTTACTTCACACACACCTAGGATTTATTTTTCCTAAGGTTATTCCTTGTTTATTAGTCATAATTAGTCATTATCTAGTCTCCTATATTTTCAGGGAGAATATTCCACCTGGAGAATATTCTCTTTCAGTTGGCACTTCAGTTTGACTAGTTGAGTTGAGTTTAGATGTTGCATCGGTTTTGTCACCATGAAACATTGGGATCATCACCAACCAACTACTCTTTGTTCAATCAGTTAACTGAAGACTAGTTGACTAGTTAACTCAGATAGGTGGCAGTTCACTCCCGTAACTTCCTGAGAGACTAGACTAGGTGGCAGTTTACTCTTGTAATTGTTGGTGTGTGTCCAAATCAATCTAGACCACCACTATGGCTCATTAGTTACTCATTTATCCTATATATATTGTAAATTATTCACTCTTTATGTGTGGAATATGGTTAATGAGAATTCTTCCATTCTTTCTATCTTGCTTCTTCTTTCTTAATTTATCTCTACAAATGTGTGTAGTATTTTCTAGCTAGATCTATTCTGTGCAGGTTCAACACATTTACACGAGGGAATCACTCTTAGATACAAACTCCATTTGAGGAAAAAAACCCACTACTAGAAATATATCAATGCATAGAATTTAATGAGGATATCTCGCAAAAATTTCCTCCAAGTAAAATATACCACAATTCCACTTATTTGGCCCAAATTAGAGGATTTATATTCTTTTCCATAGTGTTCTTTTCAGCTAAAAGTGGCCCTTTTGAGTTCCAAATTCTATCTTGGTCAATTGAGAGTAAATGTAAATTCATATATTGACTATGAATAATCTATTTTGATGATTCCTCTCTTTATTTATTTATATTATAACGTACATTAGAGATATATTTATTTTCTTCTAATGTAAGTGGCACAAAATATTATTCCATTTTAAATTGTTGTTTGAGTTGATAAATTGTGTGAGGGATGGGTTGTTAAATAAACACATTTATTGGTTGACAAGTTTACCTTCAACAAAACCTCTTTTTCATTAAATTGGATGCATGTTCGACACCTTTTACAATTTGCTTGGGAAACCCAACAAACATTCATGTGAATCCCAAGGAAGTCCCACTCCCTTAGCAGGTTGAATTCTTGGAAGGTGAACTTTGTCAACTTATTGGAGGACAAGAAAATTTGGGGACAAGTCCCAAGGAAGTAGATGATTAGATCTATCTAACTAGTTGTTGGTGTTGAACACACTGCCCACACTAAGTGGGGGGGGGGGTGAATTAGTGTGTGGACTTTTCTAACTTTTCATATTACAAGTTAGCATCTAAAACATAATTGAATAGTTTAAGAACAATTAAATAATAATCACAATGGACAAGAGATACCAGATGTTTGTTTAAACTTTTGTATAATGTATATGTATATATGTGAATATAGTAATAAAGATTTTCCCAGCACCAACTATTTTGTTGTAGCACCAACTCCTAAGAGAGCACCAACTCTCAAGCAAGACCCAGCTTGCTGATAGAACACATTCTACTCAACTAGAGTTCATATAGTAATTCAACTCTAGTAGTAGTGATCCATTTGTTGAATCAACTTTGTTTCATGATCAGAGCATCAACACTCATCACTGCACTTCATATTCACTATGAAATTCATGCCTTCTTCACTTTGTCTTTCCTCTGATATTCATGCCTTATTCACTTCGTCTTCTCTTTGATATTCGCACGGACCTCAGGTCTGCATCCCCTTCATTTCTCTCCATAGGCCACTCTTCCTTAGCAAGCCTCTCTTTTCCACAAGCCTGTCTGCTTCCACAAGTACACCATCCAGTCAACCAATCATGGTTTTATTTATAGTTGCTTATGCTCAAAACTTGTTTAAGTTATTGAGATAACTTATGCAACAAGTTATAACTCACTTGTTTATTTACATGGACTTTTGGGACCACCAAAGATCATCATTTCAGGTCTTCAACGTTAAACCTGGAATCCCCTTTTACTTTCATAAATCGATCACAGGCATGGATCGATTTCCGTCATCGTTGTGATAACAAAAATCAATGCTTCCTTCAAACCATGTTCATGTGATCATTGGCATAGAACCATGGGCTTATCAATTTAAGCGGTGCATTACATTCTTCCCTTTAAATCCCTTTACCATATGTCCAACGCCAGTGACCTCACATGAGGCGAGACAAGCGCTTATCAATTCAACGGTCACAATCCAATATCTCGATGAGATGGATGATTTTTGGAACTTCGAGACTTTGCCCTTCGGGTCTTCGGGACTTCCAACCTTTCAAATATCCTGAATATGATTTCACCAAATAGATCAGACGATTCACATTTATATCATTGAACCAGATCAATGGTCATATACGATCCTTACATCTATTCTTTCATTGCTTAATTCGACAGTCAGGAATTAATCAAGCAATGAGATGGAAGGCCACCATTTACTTTGGGACTTCGGCTATTATTCTTACGCCATCTTTCCAATATATTTTGATCAATGGTTGAGAGTATACCCAACATCAGATCGACGTTTGAGATCTCCTTCGGGTCTCCAGACATCAGAGATTTCAAATCTCAACCCCTTCTTTCCTCCATACGTCAATATTTCAGAGTTGTCAATCCACTGACACATGTCCCTTTCGAATCAACAGTTGAGATCTCCTTTAGGTCTTTGGACTTCATAGATTTCAAATCTTAACCTCTTCTTTCCTCTGGAGTGATCACCTGCTAAGTAAGTCATAAGTGGTGGATACCGCTTGTTGTTGGTTAATACTTTCACTTACACTATCCTTCCACTATAGTAGATCAACGGTCGAGAATGCTCCCGAAGTGATCTTCAGATCAAATGTCTTGTGTCCACTTCAAGACTTTAGAATTCAGGACTTCGGGACTTTCGGCAAGTGCTGGAGGTAAAACTCTCAAAGAAAAAATGTCATAGTGATGTAACTTTCTTACATCACTTGATGACATGTCACAAGTTGAGTAGATGCCATGTGTCACTCAGATTTGTGATTTTCACATACCTGAAATGCCAATTCAACATGACACTTGTCATTCTCTGACTGTGCCATGTGTCCTTGCTGACATGGACTATTGACGTGGTCTATCATAGTTTCTTGTTGATGTAATCTGTCGACGTAGATCTCTTGATGTGAAACATATTATTCTCCTAGACCTAATGGTTGTCTTAACTCCTGAAATGTATCTCAGATCGACGACTGAGAGTGACTTCGAACCTTTTTCCTTTGGGACTTCGAGACTTTTAACATTTCTTGGTGGTGAAACTCCTGAAGTAATTCTCTCGGAGTGGCGTAACTTGCTTATGTCACTTGTTGACATGGCATGAGACAATTTAATCTTGAAACTTGTCATCATTTGATTATGCCATCTGTACTTGCTGATGTGGTGTTTTGATGTGGTCTGCAACATGTCCTTGTAGATGTGGTTTGTTGACGTGGTCTACCACATGTCCTTGTAGACGTGGTATACTAACGTGGTCTGTCACATGTCCCTGTAGACATGGTCTATTGTGTGTCCTTGTTGACGTGGTTTGTTGACCAAAAACCCTGATCCAATGATCATTGTATGTCCTCCAAATCCGATGGTCCTTATTCATTTTCGGATTTCTGGGCTTTGGGTATTTCGAATCTCAAACTGAATTCTTGAAGTGAGATTTCTTCGAAGCGTAACCTACTTGCAAATTTAGACCCAAACTAAACGTTGTTCTTCGATCATGTTCTTATATTGATGGCTCCATCTATATACGATGTTGCTCTTCTATCTTATCCTATCCTTCCACTTAGAATGATCCAATGGTTGACGGAAATTTGCATAAATGAGATCTCATATCTTATCTCACTTATCCTATCCTTCCACTCGAGAATGATCCAACGGCTGACGTGAATTTGGGTTTGACCCGATGGCTAAAGGATATTTGGATAATAAAATTATCAACCCTTGGCCCCACTTATCCTATCCTTCCTTTTTAAAGTGATCCAATAGTTATGAAAACACTCAAAGCAGATCAACAGTTGATGATGATTGTGGAACCACAACTTGCAATTGATTTAACTTGGCACCCAAACTTCAAAATTTGAAGTTGTGTGTTGTTGGTGAGTCAACCACAGTCGTCAAGCATTGAAGCTATAATATCTGATGGTCCTGACTAATTGCGGGATTGAAAATAGACTGATGTTTAATTCTCCTCTCGATATCCACAATCTATCCATGTCATTGATCTGGAAATTGCGCATCCGACAGTCACAACTTAATATTACTTAAACTGATCATTTGTTTGATCAACCATAGTGATTGATATTCGAGTCTATGAGATCTGATGATCTAGGCCAATTGAGGGATTGGAACTAGTGAGTTGTTTAATTCTTCTTCTGATCTCTACAATCTATTCCTATCATTGATCTAGTGATTGTGCATCTGACGGGCACAAATCAATCCAACTTAATCTAATTTTTTGTTGGTTCAACCAGATTCATCAATATCTGATTCTATGAGATCTAAATATATAGACCAATTGTGGGGTTAGAACTAGCGAGTTGTTTAATTATTATTTTTCTCTCCGCAATTCATCACTGTCATTGATCTGTCTTGTAGATCTGATGGTCACGATCCTCCAATGATACTCAAGCCCACGGTCACTCATATGATCGACCTCCGTTATATGAGATGATCAACACCGTCAATTTCTTGATCGGATGGCTGCTGAGGCTTCTCACTTTTTCCTATGCATTGGTCGACTTCTCAATATTTCCATCGATCCCAAAGAAACTTATGCAATGAGCTCTTCCTTCTGAGATTTGATCTTCATTTTCTTTTGTACAATGTTTTCCCTTTTGAGATTTTATCATAGGAACATTGTTGATCTTATCGTGATCAACAATAATCATGAATTTCTTCACTTCAATCCTCCTCCTAAGCTTCCTCTTTCGATCTTCTGCATATTGTTTGCTCATCCTCCTGAGCTTACGCTTTTGATATCTGCATATTGTTTGATATTTTCTTCTAACTGGTATACTGTTGACATCAATGACAATCTCATCTATAGTAATGATAATTCATCATAACAATAAATCATCACATCGACTATTGACATCAATGAAAATATATCCAACAATATCCCCTTTTGTCATTGAAGGAAACCCACTAACTTCATATACAAAAATCCCCCTGTGATGATGTTTTCCTCTTATGAAGTTTTCTCTCCCCCTTTGACATCAATGGCAAAGGGTTTTTCCTCCTATGGTAAATCTATGTATGTCACTGACCAGAATCTGATCTTGGGTAACTCTTCCTACAATCATGTTATGCCTACCATAACTGAATGACTTCCCCTGTAAATATTCTCTCTCTCTACTTCTGACTACTCTCCCCCTTTGTTTCTGAAAAGGTATCACTTCCTGACAATGTTTCTTCCCTTGTTAATTTACTAGCTTCTTATCTCAATTGATTGGGATTTTTGTGTTTCAAATGAGTAGTCTTCTTGATACCAATTTTTTTGTAGTGATCAAGTCTTTTCAAAACTTAATCTAATTACTTTCTTATTTACTAACCAAAATACTTCCCCTGAGTTTTTACTAACTTTTCTCCCCCTTTGTTTCTAAAAGGGTATCTTTTTCTAACAGGGTCTCTCCTCTTGTTATCTCTACAGGATGTCATGTACATCATTTTGTACATCAGAATGTTTCTTCTGTCGATGTCGCTATCCTACTGGAACATTGCACAATTGTAGCTCATATTATTCAAACAACCCTTGGATCTACCCATTGATTCTCATCGATCTCTGACCAAATGTATCCATCTTTATCCAAGATACTTCTTTACTGTACATTGCTCTTAAGTTGTCTGGGAAATTTTATACTATGCTTGTCACATGAATGCAATTCTCTTTGCAGCAATTAACTTCACTCCTCTTCACTTGTTCAGTCTTTGCTATCCACATCTGTGAGTGTCTTAGTTTCTTGAACTTTGTTCTTTGATATTCTATTAATGCAACTTGATTTTTCTTCATGTTTCATTTACTTTTTTTTTCGTATTGTATGAAGCATTTCTCGTTGACTGTTTTCTTGAGTTCCAATAGTTATTGGATTTGTGGCCATATCCACCACAACTATAACATCTCATAGTGTAACAATGTGCAAAAATATGTCCAACATGATTGAAGTTCCAAGATCTTATACTATTGTTGAACCTACCAACTTGTTTTCTTCCATGATGCCTACAATCCAAGGTTTTATGACCATATTCATTACAAGAAAAACAATAACCATTAAAAACATTATCATACCTTCTTTGATTCATCCATGAAGGTGTCTCTCTTCTAAACTTTCTTTGAGGTATATGAGTATCTTCTGGATGTCTTCCATGATCCGATCTTCTAAATTTTGTAGTGTTTCTTTTATTTCTTGAACTTGAAGAACCTCAGTCATACCTGCTTTCACTTTTTACAAGTGAAGGAGCTGTTTCAGACCTATCTTCATCCTTTACAAATGAAGGACTTGTGTCATAACTGTCTTCATCCTTTACAAATGAAGGACCTATGTCAAACATGTTTTCACCTTTTACAAATGAAGGACCTGCATCAGGTTTATTAGGAGTACTGATTTCTTCCTTGTTCTATCCAAGACCGAATTTGTGTTTTGGTGATCTCTGACTATCCAAGATCTCATCCAGGGTCATGGAGTTGTTCAAGAACTTGATTTGGGTGTTTCACTTTTCCACCTTCTTTCTAAGATTCACAAATTCCTCTTCGAGCTTATGACATGATTCTTCCTTTTTGTTCAGTTGTTTCCTCACTACTTCATCCCTTCTTTTGGCTTCTTCAAGTTGGATTTTAAGATTGACATAGTTTTCCCTTAGTTCTTTTAGTTCTGCAAGGTTTTTTCTTAGTTCATCATCTTCCTTTTTTTCTTCTTTTGCTTGACTGATTTAATTTTTTAGTCTCTCGATCTCCTATTCCTTTTCTTTTGTTAGATTTGTAACTCATGTTTTCAATCTTTTGATCTCTTCTTCTTTGTTCTCTAACTTGATATTTTTCTTAGATATGATTTCTTCATTGTCTTTGAGCTTTTTTTTTTATTTCCAAGATACGCCTTTGATTCCTAAGCTCATCATCTTCCTTCTTCTTTTCTTTTACTTGACTAATTTCTTTCTTCAGCTTCTCGATCTCCTCTTCTTTTCCTTGTAATTGATTATCCTGTTCATATATTATCTTTTCATTGTCCTTGAGCATTTCCTTTATTTCCAAGATATGTTTTTGACTCTTTTCAAGAAATTATTTAGTGTAGTCATTAAGATAGCTATAGTATCAATCATTATGGTCATAACAGTATTTGCAGAGACTCCACTCATCCTTTTGTTTAGCCTTTGATAGTTCTTCTTATACTTATTCCATGAGATAAATGCTAACAAAACATTCTTTTATTGTATCTGAGTCTTCTTCTTTACTTGCAGGGGAGGATTCAATATCAACATTATTGCAATCGAAATATTGTGGAGAGTCTTTATCTTTATTGATGGTTGAGTCTTCCTCTTAATCCTTGATAGGAATGTATTTTGTGTCTTGTATTTTGGTTTGATACATCTCTTCTAACTTCAGCTATAAGTCCTTGGCAGATGTGCATAGTCCTATGCTTGCCTTGACTTTATCTGATAATCCATTGAGAAGAATATTCAATGCCACTCCATTGTTCTTCCTTTCTTTTCTTTGGACTGTAATCTTTGATAGATTCTTTGAGGTAGTTATGTACCAGGGCTTGCTTACTACTAAATTCCAAACTTCAAATCCTCTTGACTTCAAATACTATTTCATATTTTCTCTCCATGAGGAATAATCTGTTCCATCAAATAAGGGAGCTTCAATTGTGGAGAGAGCCATATGTCCACCCATTTCTTCAGGATCTACCTTCCAGTGTTTAAACTGTGTTGAAGGAACCCTCTTTGATACCAAGTGTTGAACACACGGCCCACACTAAGAGGCGGGGGGTGAATTAGTGTGTGGAATTTTCTAACTTTTCTTCTTACAAGTTAGAGGCTAAAACATAATTGAACAAATTAAGAACAATTAAATCATAATCACAATGGAAAAGAGATATCATATGCTTGTTTAAGATTTTGTATAATGTATATGTATATATGTGAATATAGTAATAAATATTTTCCTAGCACCAATTATTTTTTTCAGCACCAACTCCTAACAGAGCACCAACTCTTAAGAAAGACAGAGCTTTCCACAAGACCCAACTTACTGATAGAACATAGTTTATCCAACTAAATTTCATATAGTAATTTAGCTCTGTTTCATGATTAGAGGTATACCATCAACACTAATCACTACACTTCATCTTCTCTCTGAAATTCACGCCTTCTTCACTTCATCTTTCCTCTAATATTCACGCCATCTTCACTTTGTCTTTTCTCTGACAAAGAAATGCCAATTCAACTTGACACTTTTCATTCTCTGACTGTGCCATGTGTCCTTGCTGACGTGGTTTGCTGATGTGGTTTGTCACAGTTTCTTGCTAACATGGTTTGTCGACATAGATCTCCCGATGTGACACATTTTCTTCTCCTGGATCTAATGGTTTTCCTAACTCCTGAAATATATCTCAGATCGATGGCTGAGAGTGACTTCAAAACTTCATCCTTCGAGACTTTAGGACTTTTGACATTTATTGGTGGTGAAACTCCTGAAGTAATTCTCCTGGAGTGACATAACTTCCTTATGTCACTTGTTGACATCACATGAGCCAATTTCCTCTTCAAAGTTTTCATCATTTGATTATGCCATGTGTACTTGCTGACATGGTCTTATGATGTGGTTTGCCACATGTCCTTGTAGATGTGGCCTGCTGATGTGGTCTTCCACATGTCCTTGTAGACATGGTTTCCCACATGTCCTTGTAGACATGGTTTGTTGTGTGTCCTTGTTGATGTGGTCTGTTGACTAGCAACCTTGATCCAATGATCATCGTATGTCCTCCAAATCCAATGGTTCTTATTCATTTTGGATTTCTGGGCTTCGGGTATTTCGAATCTCAAACTGAATTCTTCAAGTGATATTTCTCTGTAGCATAACCTACTCACAAATTTAGAACCGAACTAAATGTTTTTCGTGCATCATGTTCTTAGATCGATGGCTCAATCTATCTACAGTGGTGATCTTCTGGATTATCCTATCCTTTCACTTAAAATGATCCAACGTCTAACAAAAATTCTCATGAATGAGATCTCATATATTACCTCACTTATCCTATCCTTCCACTCGAGAATGATCCGATGGCTGACGGGAATTCGGGTTTGAGACGACGGCTGACAGGTATTCGAATAATGAAATTCTCAACCCTTTGCCCCGCTTATCCTATCCTTCCACTTTAAAGTGATCCAATGGTTATGAAAACACTCGAAGAAGATCAAAGGTTGACGATGATTGTGGAACCACAACTTGCGAGTGATTTAACTCAACACCCAAACTTCGCAATTTGAAGTTGTGCATTGTTGGTGAGTCAACCATAGTCGTCAATATTTGAAGTTATAAGATTTGATGATCCTGAATAATTGCGGGATTGGAAATAGAACAATGTTTAATTCTCCTTTTGATCTCTGCAATCTATCCCTGTCGTTGATCTGGAAATTTCACATCCGATGGTCATGACTTAATATTACTTAAACTAATCATTTTTTGGATCAACCACGGTCATCAATATTCGAGTCTATGAGATCTGACGATCTAGTCCAATTGCAGGATTGGAACTAGCGAGTCATTTAATTCTCCTTCCGATCTCCGCAATCTATCCCTGTCGTTGATCTATGGATTGTGCATCCGACGGTCACAACTCAATCTAATTTAATATGATTTATTGTTGGATCAAACACAGTCATTGATATCTATGTCTATCATATCTGACGATCTAGACCAATTGCAGTGTTAGAACTAGAGAGGATTTTAATTCTTCTTTTGCTCTCTGCAATTCATCCCTGCCATTGATCTGGCATGTAGATCCGATGGTCATGATCCTCCAATGGGCCTCAAGCCAATGGTCACTCATATGATCGACGTCCATTATATGAGATGATCAACACCGTCAATTTCTTGATCGGACGACTATTGAGGCTTCTCACTTTTTCCTGTGCATTGGTCAACTTCTCAATATTTCCATTGATCCCGATGACACTTCTTCAATGCGCTCTTCCTTCTAAGATTTGATCTTTATTTGCTTCTGTACAACGTTTTCCCTTCTGATATTTTATCATAGGAGAATTATTGATCCTATCGTGATCAACAATAATCATGAATTTCCTTAGTTCGCTCCTCCTCTTAAGCTTACACTTTCGATCTTATGCATATTGTTCGCTCCTCCTCCTGAGCTTATGCTTTCGATATCTACATATTGTTGGATATTTTCTGCTAACTGATATACTTTTGACATCAATGACAATCTCATCTATAGTAATGATAATTCATCGTAACAACAAATCATCACATCGACTATTGACATCAATGACAATATGTCCAACAGTTGGAGCCTAGTTGTAGTTTGACCCATTCAAGCCATCATGTAATAACAAGAATCTATATAATATTTCCTTCTATTATAAATAAAGTGATGATCATTTTTCTCTAATTTTTGGTGATAGTGTTGTTGTTCAATGTTCTAGTTAATTTCCTGTGTATTTCTATAGAATATCAAATGGTATCAAAGCTTCAATATGACATTCTTATTCTCTAGTGAGTTTCAAATAGAGAATTTTTTTATGGGCTGTGCTAAGCCCTAATATTGGCTCATTACCCCTTAATTGGGGCATATTATATTAGTAATGTTATTTTATTTATGTCGGCTTTAGGCCATTAGTTGTAATTATACCTCCTAGTCTCCTATATATACCAAGGATACATTTTCATTTTGAATCATCTTGTACTTGAACATTTAAGTGGGGTAAAAGGAGGTTGTCCCCTCGAAGAGGATTATTATCTGAAATTATCTCTTTTTCAAGGCGTTGAGTACTTTTTCTGATGTTTTTCTATGCTATATTGATATTTGGTTCTTAACATATGGAATCAGAGCTCAAGGTCTTGGGGTTTCATTGCTACATCTGAGACACCTTGGAATTTTTGCAATAACTTGTTTTCTACAACGTTTCATAAGGAACGGATTGGAGGATATTTAGTAGATAGATCAAGGTACGTTGGGTTCAAATTTAAGCTCCTAAGGCCTTATACTTTCGGAGATACATCCTGTACAAGATAGGGTTCTGGACTCATCTTGAACTGAGCCATTGTGGAATTTTTGCTATAAAAAAATTTCTGTACCATTTCAGACCTTGAACTCTATAGGATATTCAAATAAATTAGTAAGCTATCTGTGGTAAAAATTTCAGCTTCTGGGTCATCTTAAATTTGTAGATACACCCTGTGTAAGATAGGGTATCTCACTAGTCCTATTGACTAGTCTTAAGAAGGTGTTCCAAGTAAAACAATCATAAATTATTCCTAGAGTATCCAAATTGAGTGGGACTAGTTTCATTGGATCATGGACAGTCTGTAGTATTTTTGGTACGATATTCAGAATTTTATATCAATTATGTTGTGCGGGAAACGCTATACAAGTGAGATCTCTTGGAAAGGCCAAAAATAGGCAATTTGTGGGGAAGTTACTGTAAATTCCACTTGGCACATCCAATTTTGATCAGACTTGTGGAATTTTAGAGAAGAAATATTAGAGAACTACATAAAATAAAGTTTCATACCCAGAAGGGCCGAAACTTGGGAGATACAATAGAAGAAAGATTGTCTGTCTGTAACGACCCTGCTTAAATAGATGTATATGATTATTAATTATAATTAATTTAATAATATAATTGTCCTAAAAGATTAGCTAAACTATATTTATTTCTTAAAATGACATTAACTAATTATTTATTATTAATTAGTTATTCATTATTGTCAATGATTAATTTAAGTATTAATTAACTCATTAATTAATAAGGTAAAGAAATAAAAAGGAGGATAATAAATTATATTATTAAATTAAGTTACGTACCCGATAAGGGGTAACATATTAACTACAAGGGATAAGATATTAAATAAAGGGGATAAGGGGCATTAACAGGAAAG